>JAHFWG010002798.1:0-12700 GCA_020233015.1 Callinectes sapidus | reverse complement strand
ATATATATATATATATATATATATATATATATATATATATATATATATATTACAGTGAATCTGTATAATCCGGGAATATGTATATTCTCTGAAATTTTCAGGGAATGTGTATAATGTCTGATTCACTCAGGGAATATGTACATTCCCTGAGATTTTCAGGGTATATACATATTCCCTGAATTTTAGGCCTTATTTATTATACAGATTCCCTTAATTCATATTTGTTATGATAGAACAAGGAAAAAATAAGTAAATATATAGGAATAAAAGAAAAACATTAATACAATTCTCTAACATTTTATTCATCACATAAAATTAATATGAGTAATCAAAATAAAACTAGTAAAAAAAGTTAAAAAGGTAATAAAATTAATTATGAATGGTAATACTTATTAATTCTTCATCTCATTAAAAAGTAAAACTTGTCTGTCAAAATCATTTGGCCTGACTTACAACGAAGCCTTGTTTTCCCAATGCAAACTTGAATGGTATCGTGAGTTGCATTTAACTTTCAGTTTGAAACATTTACATCGGTTTGTTTGACAACGTTTTGAACCAGCACAGTTACATTTGGCAAAACCTTGGCCACCTGACCTCGACTCTTGTTGTACAGCAGATCGAAGAGAAATAATCTTATCGGTTGTCACATCGTCCTCACTTTGGAGACGGTGAATTACATCATGTGGAAGAGCTGAAGTTGTGAGTCCTACTTTTGCATCGGATCCAAACAATGCAGTAAATGGTGACCTTTGAATGCCAGAATGGAAGCTAGAGTTTTTTTTTTAAATTCACAAATGTTAATCCAATTGTCCAGTCTGTTGTATTATTGTCACTCAACCAGGCTACCAACATATCTTTGATATCACAGTTTGCTCGTTCAAATGACCCTTGGCTCTGAGGGTGTCTAGGTTTTCCATGAACCATTACGAGATCAGGCCAAAGCAATTTAAGTTCGGTAATAACACTAGCAGTAAACTCCGATCCGTTGTCACTTTGTAAAATTTCTGGTGCGCCAAGTAAAAGAAAAATATCTAACAGCTGATAAGCAACTTCTGCACCACGTTTTGATGTGAGCGGTCTCAATACACAGAACTTTGTAAGATGATCTTGATAAACCATTATCCACTTATAGTTTCCTTGCTTCATTGCCTGCATATCTACAAGGTCAACTTGTGATCGGGATCCAAAGTTCTTTGTCAGAATAGGTCGAATAACAATGCCTTTAGTTGTCAGTCGCTTACGTTTACGTTGGCATTCGATGCATAGTGATTTGTAAATGGATATGGCATCATGGGTAATGTTGGCATATTTTTTACTTAACTCCTTCACCATCTTATCGCGCCCTCCGTGGCCAGTTGCAATGTGAGCACGCTTAATGATATCAACGTATCCTCCAATGTAGCAAAATAAATAGGATCCTCATTGGCATTCCGTCTTCTGATCAATTTAAAAACATCACCACACTTGAGAACCTCATACTTCTTTAGAAGGTAGTATTCATGAGGCGTCTTTTTGCCTGACTTGTCAATTGACGTCAGATCTGCAATAATCTTATACTCCTCCTTCGGAAGTAAGACAGACTTCTTTCCTTCACTTCTTTTCAATAACTCTTCCCGAAAATGTGCTTCTAAATCACACTCAGTTGGATTTGCCATGATGTTAACAGTAGGAAAGATGAGTATAGGTGTTTGTTAGGCCAAAGCGTTTCCCCCGCTCCGAACTGGCGCGATGGTTCTCTTGCGGGTCGGTCCAGCTGACTCCTATATCACACACACACACACACACACACACACACACACACACACGGGGGTTCTAAGGGGAAAATGATGGAGTCTCGTGATGGTTCGGTATTTCAGTCGTTTAAAGCGTGGGGTTATAGCAGGAGGTTTGGGACGGATAATTTGCGGGAGTCCTGTGATTTACTCCTTGTTCTATCATAACAAATATGATTCAGGGAATCTGTATAATAATAAGGCCTAAAATTCAGGGAATATGTATATACCCTGAAAATCTCAGGGAATGTACATATTCCCTGAGTGAATCAGACATTATACACAAATTTCAGAGAATATACATATTCCCTGATTATACAGATTCACTGTAATATATATATATATATATATATATATATATATATAGAGAGAGAGAGAGAGAGAGAGAGAGAGAGAGAGAGAGAGAGAGAGAGAGAGAGAGAGAGAGAGAGACGAGAGAGAGAGAGAGAGAGAGAGAGAGAGAGAGAGAGAGAGAGAGAGAGAGAGAGAGAAAGTGTGTATGTGTGTGTGTGTGTGTGTGTGTGTGTGTGTGTGTGTGTGTGTGTAGTACGTTCACACACACACACGTTACACCGTATAGTGCAGCAGTTAGCACGCTCGGCTCACAACCAAGAGGGCCGGGTTTGAGTCCCAGGCGCGGAAAGGCAAATGGGCAAGCATACATGTACCATCATCCGATATTCCTCATCTTACCTTTCTTCGTGAAAATTATCCTACATCTATGACAATTCATCCCGTTGTCGCTCAAGATGTAATTAATATAATTACACCTTAAAAAAACAAAGCAGGTAACTTAAATGAAATAACTGTATCCATCATTAAAAGCAACAAGCAACAATTAGCCATCCCATTATCCATATTTTCTAATCAATATATTGTATGTTGTAGATTTCCTTAATGTTTAAAACAGGCAAATGTAATTCCCATTTACAAGAAACGGGCAAAGGTCAGCCTAAGTGATTATAGGCCTATTTCTCTTCGAATATGTATTATCAAAAATATTTGAATAAATAATGAAGTTTAATTTATCAAAATACCTTGTCAGTAAATCGATTACAACACCTTATCAGTATGGATTTAGGCAAGGGGTAAATACTTTTAAGGCATTAACTAGCTTCAGTGAAACCATCTATGCCATACTAAATTCAAAGAATTCTTTAAGTATATATACAGATCTCCAAAAAGCAATTGACACTGTTCGACATGATACTTTTTTTTTTCAAATTACGGCATCAGGGGAATCATCCATAACTGGTTCCACGACTATCTAACAAACAGGACTCAATCCACAAATTATTAAATCCCTCTCCTTCAACTCGTTTTACTAAATATGGAATACTTCAGGGCAGTGCTCTGGGCCGGTATTTATTGAAATGTACTTAGCACTTCTCAAAATATATACTTCAACACGTCATTTTCCTCAAGATTGACTTAGCAGGTCTCAAGATTTGTACTTAGGACCTCCTAAGTCAATCTTCGCTGGGACGTATGAGAAGGCATGATGGCAAAGCATCAAATAACCATAGAATAAATTTCCCTACTTGAATATACCATAGAAAGATTATATAAATGTAAATTATGGCATAACTATGAATATCTGTATTTTCTACATGGTTATAATGAGTAGAAACAACGTTTGAGGCAAGTTCATGGACGAAAGTCAGATCTCCCGCGAAATTTGAGTCAAATCAAACAGTACCACGTAGAGTCGCTCACCATAAAGACCGCCGCTACCACCAAGGATTCTTACTTATAATATCCTTGGCTACCACTACACCCAAGAGAAGCGAAAATTGGACCAAAGACGCGGTGTTTGTGCTGGCAAGGCTTGTAACAGAGAAAAAGGAAGTCCTCAAAGGCAGCTTTGCCCAGAATATGCAGGCAGCTGACAAACAGCACAGATGGAATGGGTAAGTAAAATCATTCCTACTAAAGTTATGTTGAATCTTACTCATACTTTTATAGCCTATATTTGCTCATACAAACAGCATTATTAAAGCTGAGTAAGTCTTGCGTTTCATATGTGGATAACCACCTATGAAATTTAGATTATTTTTGTTAGTGTTTGTAAATTCACCTAAATCAATCTTACAAAGTTTATGTTGACTTATTTTTATTGCCTTTAGTTGCTTAGCCTTTTTAAAGCTGAGGAAGTCTAATATCCTGTCAACTATTTCCTCCTTACACATCATGACACAAAAGTTATTTAGACTACATTACCAAAAACAAGCTGCACTTACTGATACAAGAATGATTTTCTCCATGTTGCTGACTTCCGTCCAGCCAACACCCTCAGCCCTCTTGGCTTCTCCGTATCTCCTCTCATTTCGTCTCCAAAAATCTCACACTTAGTCTCTAGTTACATCTTATTTTATATTTAAGTTGGTACACATTTCCATCAGAAAACTATTCTTATTCCTAAGGTCGAACTTCCATACTTTTCACATACTCCACAAACAGTAATTACACCTCATATAAGACACGCCTCTAGGCGTGGCCAAACGTGACATACCCAGCCTGGGTATCATGGCACTAGTCAATATTTAAAAGTAGACACACCCTGTTGCTCTGAGGTTGTGACATTATGGACAAAGGAGAGATGCCGCTTCATGTTTAGGACCTGTGCCATGCAAAAGGGCAGGATAATGCCTTGAGCCCACCTTCCCTTCTCATGTCTCTGACACGTGTGAAGACTTTTTTGTCACCTTTGGGAAACTTCCTGGAACCTCTCCATTTTTTTTCTTTTTTTAATTGGCAGGCACTTTTTTTTTCCATTTCCTCTTTAAGACGAAACAGTTGGTTCTCCAAGGATTTAATCCTTTGTGAAGAATATGTATCGACATCAGGTGGTATTGCAGTCTTCTGGGATAGATAAATTTTCTTTTGAACTGCCTTTTTATCCACATGCTGATTGGAATGCATATGCTAGAACTTTGACACATTGCTTTTTTTTTTAATTCAGCATAGTCACCATCACTTTCCATATAATCAGCTGTATTTTCATCCATATCCTCTTCCATTTCATAATTGGTCGTCTCCTCTTCCGGCTCTCTCTTTTTTTTTTTTTTTTTTTCCTTCTCATGTGCAACAACTCAAAATGGGATGGCACAAATGTACTGGGAATGCTTATGCTTTGGATATAGAAGCAAGCCCACTGCTTTACCCGGTGTGAGAGAGAAGAGTTAGCCGGTGTTTAATCTATGAGCCATGTCAATAGCTTAAACACCGTTGCCCGGCAGGAACCAGGAGGAGGTCCTCTCTCGGCTGGGCGTCATGGAACCTTTGGAATGAACCTTTTCAGGTCCACAGCCAACAACAAGTCCCGTTTGAGAAAAGGACTTGTTATTCCCACCTAACAGACAATAATTTCACCAGCGATTTCTGTTTCTGCTCCTTTTTATTTCTGCTTAAGTAGAGGGTCTTCCAAATGACCTTGCGGTTCCCTCTGACACTCGTTAGGTTTTGTTAACAGAGAACCTTCGCCAGTAGCTCTATTGTAACTCCGATTAAGGTGGGTGAAAAAAGAGAACCACACAAACATTATTTTGACAATCTCACCTGTGACCTTATGTACTTAAATCTACTTCTGACTTGTTCTGTGGTGTGTTTTTCAAAGTATGGATGCTTTTTATTTGACTCCTTATGAAGCTTTTTCCAACGGAAAAATTTTGCTCCAGTTTTACCTGTCACTAAATTTTGCTCCGTTGTTACCATTTTATAAAACTCTTGTGGCGGTAGCTCTTCCATCTCTTCTTCACTCCCCTCTACAATAGAAATGTCTGATGCATCCGTTAAAATGCAGCTCACAGATGACAACACGCTCTTCGTTGGGGAAATGGCAGTAGCTGAACCAGTTTCCTTGTCTGTTGAAAAACATTAAGGGTTTAAAATAAAAAATTACTATGTTTGAAGCGTACAATGATACATTTACATATAGAAAATTCCATGTAGTAATCGATGCTAAATTCGAATGAAAAAAGCTTACGGAGATTCAGGTCGCTTTTCACATTCAGTTAAGGTTTCTGAAAGCCCCTCATTGTCCACAATTCCCGCGCTTGTGGAGAGGACAAGGAAGCCACTGTGTCCCTGTTAATTGAGAAAGAGATTAAGTTGGAGTAGTTTGCACAGTGTTATGTATGTTCAATTCCGAGTGACTGTTAAGTAAGCTGACACTTACTGTCTCTATTCCTCCAGTTTAGAGACAATTTTCTTTGACTGCCCGCTGGTGTCATAAACGGAATAGTATCGCCTGGCTGTCTCGTAGCTGTGGCCTGCGAGGTGGGAAAGCTCTTGCCTGAAGGATGGATCCTTATTCTTACTCCAGTCATATGATATGGTTGACCGCCTCATCATCCTCGTGTTTCCGATTCTAGAGATGACCCAAGCTTTGAGGGACAGTTTCTGCAATATTGCTGTCACATTAGATATGTGCATTTTTCCACAGCACTCATTGCCTGTTGCAATGGAGCTGAGCAATACAGGGCAAGATTCAAGTTGGCAATCGTTGATGATGGGCCTTGCATACATCATGTACGCCTTCATAGCCTTGTCCTCTACACTGTTAAGAACAACTGCACTACCAAAAACCATGGTCTTGTGCTAATTTTTACAACGGTTCCCTCCTGACTTGTGAGCCTTCCATTCCATTCACCTACTGTTAACTCTTGGAACTCTTCTTAAAGAGCGCACAAGAAGGCTCGTTATGAGGGCATCTCTTAGTTTGTTTGTTAACTTTTTTTCATGTGCAACAACTCAAAATGGGATGGCACACATGTACCGGGCATGCTTATGCTTTGGATATAGAAGCAGGCCCACTGCTTTACTCTTTCTGATTAGGGATTTGCCCTCAAACTTATCGTTCACTTTTTTAAATGAATGCCGTATGAAGTCTTTGATTACTCTTAAAGTGACCGAGATGGAATTGGCACCCCGAACAAAAGTGTTCGAGAGATGTTTTCTGACAAGTTTGTTGAACTGCTTTATATATTATTTTTCTCATTGCTTTGGGTGCTGTTCCTTATTTAAAGATGCTTCAGCAACGTTTTCAGTTGTCTCCTCTCCCGCAACAGGAACACACTGTACGGATAAAAAAAAAAAATAAATAAATAAATAAATAAAAAATAGGTAGAGTTTTGGTGTAGGTAAACACACACATGTTGCTATCATCGAATAATCAGTTAATAAAAAAAATAATGCGTGTTGTACGTACTGACTGGAAAATTTCTCTGAACCGAGCACTTCCTCGCTTCAGTTTATGGCAGTGGACAAAGTGGAAGTCCACTCTGCTCAATGCTTTTTGGCACAATTAGCAGAAGTTTTGTCTTCTCACAGGGTTTGACATCCTTGCTTCTTCCTGTCCCAAAACTTTCACATTTGCAATGAAGGCCTGCTGTTCCTCTGTGGTTGAGACATTATGGACAAAGGAGAGATGCCGCCTCATGTTTAGGACTTGTGCCGGGCAAATGGGCATGGGGTAGGATATTGCCTTGCGCCCACCATTCGTTTTCACGTCTCTGACACGCGTGAGGACTTTTTTGTCAACTTTTGGGAGACTTTTTGATAACTGTCCAAAAACGTTTATTGGCAGCCACCTGTTTGTCCATTTCCTTCATAAGACGAAACATTTCTTTCTCCAAGGATTTAATTCTTTGGGAATAATCTGCTTCGACATTAGTTGGTATTGGAGTCTTCTGAGCTACCTACATTAATTATGTTTTGGAGAGCCATTTTATTGATTGCAGCTGCTGATTGGAATGCATATGTTAAAACTGACACATTTCTTTTTCAGTTCATCATAGTCACCATGACTTTCCATAGCCTCATCTGTATTTTCCTCCCTATTCTCTTCCACTTCATCACTGTCCATCTCTTCTTCCTGTTCTCTCTCTTTTTCCTCATTAACATCACTACTTTGAGAAGAGATGTTGATCGTAGGATCAACCCTCCTGCGCACATCCTCCTCAGTCCAATGCGAACAACTGTGTATCCGTTGTTGTACATTAACGTTTTATTTATTTATTATTATTTTTTTTTTTTAAGGTTGGGGGGGCGCTTCCTCGCCGGCAATGCATGTTCCTCCTCATCACTTAGATGACCTTGCATTTTGAATATATAAGAACTCAGGTCAAAGTCTGGGTCCTTATCAGAATCATCCCCACTGAAAAGGTCTTTGTCTGCATTCTCACTATCATATTCGAAATCCTCTATGTTTGCACTCAACAGTCACCGTCTGTTCAATTGGTTTAAACTAGCATTTCTATATCAAAACAGTCACTGTCTGTTCAATAATTAGTTTGCAGTATTACAATTGACATGTTTCCGGTTCTGGAAATTATCTAGAAATGCATTATGCCAGGTATCAGTAATAATATGGTGCATATATTACGTCTTGGAAATAGCCAGTTGACCAGATGATGAAGATATAATTTTAATTCTTCGCGGGAACAGGGAAGTAGCCGCCATTATGGATGTGACGTCAGATTGTATACAAAAACACAGGGAACGAGTGGTATTCAGACGTGGTGTTCATATTTTCTACTGATTTTGGTGATTATGGCCACTCCATCTAAAACCAACGCTCCTCAGCTTTGTTATAAGTGCTTACTGTACACTGTGGTGGTGTGAGAAATATGTTGAAATATTACAAAGCAAGCAGCAGGTGAATGGTGGTCAACTTCTACCAGGCTTCACAAAGGGTGATGATAGAAACTTACCAAAAGTCTGTATGTTTATAGATTTCTGTCAGGATCTCCGTCATCCAGCAATTATTCTGCAAGTTAGTAATGGATTGTCAGGCTAAAGGAAAAGGTTTGGTGAGCTTTGAAACAAATAAAACATCAAGCAAATGAAAATTAATGAAGGTAAACCAACCTAACCAAACCTAGTCTAAGAAGTATAGGCCAAAATTAAACTACCATAACCAAACCTAGTCTAAGAAGTATAGGCCAAAATTAAACTAACCTAACCAAACTTAGTCTAAGAAGTATAGGCCAAAATTAGCCTAACCTAACCAAACCTAGACTAACAAGTATAGGCCAAAATCAAACTAACCTAACCAAACCTAGTCTATCAAGTAGGCCAAAATTAAACTAACCTAACCATATATATTCCGAGAAGTAGGGCAAATTTACAACTTTAACATACCATTATTCTCTGTAACTCTTATTGATGTTACAGATAAACACGTTCTGTAGAGTTTTTTTTGTAGTACAGTCCTCGATTTAAATTATAAAATATATAATATAGATTTGGGCACATAACTAAGACTTAACTGGGGCCAACGGCTGTGACATAAGTGCAACAAACTGACAGGATTTAAATAGGTTCTCATAGTACAGTAATTCTGAATAACTTGATTCAATTTATAAAAACAATGTACAGTAGAATGGGGCAAAAATCCAAGACCTAACTGGGGCACAGTGAGAGTTGTTGCAGCCATTTCCGAAGCCTGTTTAGGTTACCATATATAATTTTCTGTTTGATAAAGGGTTAAATCTGTAAATTCACGTCAAAATAATTTTTCAGGTCTGCTGGTGTAGACTATGGAACTGATGCTCTTGGGTATGTACAGTTGAGACGAGCGGATGAAGTCTGTGAAGTTGTTGGCCGCATAACACCCGAGCAAAAAGTTTCATCAAAACCTTACACTTGTTGTCAAGATTGATGAAACTTCAGAAAAGGTTGTTGATACCAAATGCATGGACTGTGCAGAGGCAGAAGGTTACTGTAAGCATGCAGTAGCATTTTTAGGCTGGCTTCAGAGACGAAGTTTGGAGAAATCAGTGACTTCAACTACCTCCTACTGGAAAAAGGCTCCGTTATCAAATGTGCCAATGGAGACCAAGACAACCGCTTTGTAAACACTTCGACCAAATCCCAGAAGAAAGACCAAGACAGAATATAATGCTTCTGGCAGATTTATTACTGCAGTGTTAAAAAGTGCTCCTGAAGGGACAACTTGTCTCATCTTTGATCACCTTGCTTTTAAGGGCCGTATGCAATAACGTTCGTCGTATCCCGACCGTCGTAACACGGTATTCAAGAATCGTCCCACCGTTGTCTGTTACCACGGCTGGTAGAACGGTTATTTCTCTTTACACCCTCATAGGTGAGTTTTTAACAAGTTAACGAGTTACTGCCATATACTAGGCATATATTTGTGTCATATTTATGCTGGAATACGATGTAGGAAGGATAATTCAAATGATGTAAGTGGTGAGGAGTCTCCGTGGGTCTCCACAGTGTGATTCATCACTTATTTTTTTCCATTTTCTGTTTAATATAGTGCTTTAAGTGGATAACCAACACTGCTAAAAGTGATATTTTAGTGGTAGAAGTGTAAAATGGTAACAATACAGGGAATCAGGTAAGTGTAACACATCAAACACAGTGAAGCCAAACTGGCCTCAGGGAGCGATAGTATTCTTATTATCACGAGAGAAAAACTAGTGTTATTATTACTATTTCAACGATAAAAAAACATTTCATATGTAATTAATTGTATTAGCCGTGTGTGCATAGCATTGATGCAGAAAGCAGACCAGCTATGGGCAACTGCTCCCCCAAACACAGTAGTTCTATAGTGTTAGCCATATAAAAAAGTTAATATTAGAGAAAAAATGTTAATTTGTTACCAATATTGCATTACATTCAACAAAAGATATGAAAAAAGCATAGATAACATGGAACATTGATGTAAATCCAGCCACATTTTTTATAGTGAAGTTGTGCACCAGAAAATTTTATCATATAAAGCTAATCATCAATTAAATGTTGGGGATTTCAACCAAATGGTATTATATATTAATACAATTTGGTATTAATTAATGAATGCATGCATAATAAGACCCGTCACTGAAAAAGGCATTCAGAACCTTCAATTGAGAAAACAATTAAAAATAAATAAATGAAAATAAATAAATAAAAAACCTGTCAATAACTAAGAACATTGTTAGTCTGTGTTAGATAAATGTTCCTGCTAAAGATGAGGTGTGTCAGTTTCTCCCAATTAGAAAATTACGTAACTATTTGTTACATGAATTACATGAAGTTATTCATATGTTGTGTTGTTTAGTTAGGATTAACCACATACTTAGATAACATGATCCTCTGAACACATGTATTTGAAGCATCTTGTCAGCTTTGTTCATAAGTTTGATGAGCTGAATTTACTCTGGCCCGGTAAACATCCACATATTACCCTCATCACTTCAGACCACAAGGTTATCTGTCATTTGCAATGGTAACAAATCAAGAAGTACGTTAAATACTAGGAATTAAGGCATGATTTGTAGTGAGCAGTTCACAAAAAATATATTGCTATTTCAATATTTCTTCCAGTTTTTGTAGATATTGTTCTGTTATGTTGGCTCGCAATGAACAATAACTTAAAGGTAATTGGTTACAGCATGGCAGAACTGTGTTCCCTCCAACACCTCATTAATTTGAGAGAGGTGGTTGAGCTGGCTGAACTAGTGGGTCATCACCGCCACCATGAAAGGAGGACTGTCAGTCACCGGATTGACCCGCTCCAGCACTTCTCTGACGATGAATTTCTGTCACGGTACAGACTCAAAAGAAAGTTTTAGCACCTTACTGGCAGAAATTAAACCTCTTCTTCCATCTTCTAGGGACAAGAGAGGTAAGATTTTACTTCCCAAATATCTATTGTAGGTACACATGCATACACTTTGATTTTCATACTGGATAAGATGTTGTATCTATTGCATGTATAGTTACAAAAGTATGTAAGTTTTATATGGGGATTAATTCTCAAGAGCAGTAGAATACTTTTTTATTGATTAGGTTGTGAGAGCATAGTTATTCATTGTATAATTCTTTAAGTATATGGAAATGAATTGATGTATCCAAAATATTAATTTTTTTTTTTAGATGGTATGAAGACCAAATTTTCAAGTAATATACCACATAATAAAATTGTATAATAATAAAATTGTATAACGCCTTAGTACATATTAGGCGATAATATTTCACGTGTTTAAACTACACCGTAGTAATTAACATTTCGAGGTCTCCGTATCTTGCCTCGTTTGCAACTGTTAGTTGCTCTACGTTACCTTGCAACAGGTAACTTCCAGCTGACAGTTGCTGACACGGCAGATATGTCGCAGGCCAGTGCATCTCGCTGCATTAGGAGGGTAGTCCGTGCCATAACAGAAGTCTCAGCAAGGCACATCAGGTTCCCTACACCAGCAGAGGAGGATGCTATCATGCAAGCCTTCTCTACCATCGCAGGCATGCCTGGATGCATAGGTTGCATTGATAGAACTCTCATCCCCATCAGAGGACCTAATGGACATGATGCCGAGCTGTATCGTGGACGCAAGGGCTACTTTGCGTACAGTGTGATGGCTGTGTGTGATGCCTCATTTTTAGTCACTAACCTTGTTGTAAACTGGCCTGGCAGTGCACACGACTCTAGAATTTTTAATGAGTCGCAGCTCTGCCCGCAGTCGTGGCTTCCTTCTTGGTGATGGTGGCTAGCCATGCCATTCTTACCTCCTTACTCCCTATGCCAATCCAAGGGCACCACATGAAGAAAAATTCAATCAGGCTCACATAAGAACCCGCAACTGTGTAGAAAGGATGTTTGGAATACTGAAAAGGAGGTTCAGTATTTTAGCAACACCCCTCAGGACCAAACTGGCCTTAAGAAGTGATGTCATTGTGGCCACAATTGTACTTCACAACATTGCTGTCAGAAACAAGTTGCCACTGGAGGAAGGGCTAGAGGTCAGAGCAGTGGAAAATGTCCCGGAATTAAACCATCAAGAAAACGCAGCATCAGGTAACACCAAACGAGCAGAAATTGCAGCAAGGTTTTTTCCTAAGGCTTGCTCTCATATGTGATGGGATTACACTTACACAACAGTGCAATTCTGATTATAAATTGGTATTGTGTTGTTCTT
>JAHFWG010000692.1:23672-34310 GCA_020233015.1 Callinectes sapidus | reverse complement strand
CAGAAAAAAACAACACACACACACACACACACACACACACACACACACACACACACACACACGTACACACACACACGTACACGTACCGTCAATCACCAGGTCATCAGGGTCCACCATAGGCAACAAATCTTTCATGGGTACGTACACTTCCTGTCCGTCACTCCCCGTGCCCAGACACACCGTGCTGGCCTGGGTGATGGAGCCTGCAAGAGAGAGAGAGAGAGAGAGAGAGAGGGAGAGGGAGAGGGAGAGGGTCAGATTAGGTGGTGATGTAGTGCTGTAATGTTCTCGAAGATATGATAACAATGTGTCGACAGAATAAGTTGGAAATCAAGGAAGGATAAGATTAAGACTAAGATTAAGATAGAATTGAAGTGTTCTTAAGGTTAACAGTCATTTTAACCCCTTCAGTACTGGGACATAGTTTTACCACGAGTTTTGGGTGTAATTAGATGATTTTATTGATATTAGCAAGGGTCTATGGAGGTCAGAAGATCAATGGCCAGAGTCTGTACTGTTTTAACCTCCACATGAGTTTCTGAAGCTGTAGAAAATAGAGAAGTAATCAGATTAAAATATGAAAAAGCGTCCCAGTAATGAAAGGGTTAAAAAAATGAATCTAATAAGAATTCTGAAGTGATTTTGGGAATTTAATTAGTACGGAAATCCCTAAAACTAAGACTATTAAGGAGACGAACGTAACAGCTTCAGCCTTACTACTACTACTACTACTACTACTACTACTACTACTACTACTACTACTACCACTACTACTACCACCACCACTACTACAACACTTACCGTAATAGTTAGCGTGGTTAAGGCCGTTCTTGGTGTGCCACGTCATCTTGTGTCTGTTGGCGAGGATGGCAGCAGTGACAGTAGTGCCATTGTTACCTCCCATACCAACCAACATGAGGCCCACGCGAGGCACCTGTGAGGGAGAGAGGGAGAGGGAGTGAGAGTGAGAGAGAGAGGAGTGGGTGAGAGAGGGAGGGAGGGAGGAAGTAAATGAGGGATAGAGTGAATGAGTGAGTGACGGAGAGAGTGAATGAGGGAGAGGGTGAGGGAGAAAGGGAGAGAGTGAGTAAGTGAGAGAGAGTGAATGAGTAAGTGAGAGAGTGATTTAGAGATAGTGAGTGAGTGAGAGAGAAAGTGAAAGTGATTTAGAGATAGTGAGTGAGAGTGAATGAGTGAGTGTGAGGGAGAGTGATTTAGAGAGTGAGTGAGTGAGTGTGAGAGAGTGATTTAGAGATATAGTGAGTGAGTGAGAGTGAATGAATGATTGAGAGATAGTGAGTGTGAGAGAGTGATGAGAGTGAATGAGTAACAGTAAAGATGGAGAGATGAATCCTTGACAGACTTAACTAATGACTGACTGACTGACCAAAGGAACTGTAACTGTAACAAACTGACTGACTGACAAACAAATACTAACATTAACTGACTGACTGACTGACTGAGTGACTGTTTGACATCTTAACCCCTTCAGTGCTGGGACACATTTTTATCTTGAGTTTTGGGTGTGATTAGACGATTTTATTGACATTAGCAAGGATCTATGGAGGTCAGAAGATTAATAGTCAGAATCTGTACTATTTTAACCCCCACATGAGTTTCTGAAGTTGTAGAAAATAGAGAAATAAGCAGAATATATATGAAAATACATGAATTTCTGAAGCTTTAGAAAATAGAGAAATGAGGAGAATAAATATGAAAATGTATCTCATTATTGAAGGGGTTAAAGATAGTTATTAACTGAACACAACTGAAGGAAGTGTTCTGGAAGTTAAGTGGAGGTTGTTGTACATCACTTGTGTGTGGTAATAATTAGGCAGGTGTATGTATGTATATAAATGATTCCAATTCAAGGAGACAGGGGTAATCTCTCTCTCTCTCTCTCTCTCTCTCTCTCTCTCTCTCTCTCTCTCTCTCTCTCTCTCTCTCTCTCTCTCTCTCTCTCTCTCTCTCTCTTTCCGTTATAATAAGCACAAATGTGAACAAAATTAGAATAAAGAATTACTTACCTAAAGATAATTACTAAACTGGTCACGACACACACACACACACACTTATGTACTTACACTCACTTAAGAGTATATTTTTAAATGGTACTTATTTTACTTTCCAAGGTATTTTGGTTCATTACATTGATTTTAAGGGTACTTTCATGGGTTTTTTTTATAGATTAACAGCAATTTTACCTTATCAACACTAGAAACACCTCTGCGACCTTTGGAAAGTAGTCATAGTGAAGTGATAAAGGTTTTCAAGAGTGTTTTTCTGTTTTTTTTTTTATATTTTCCTGTTCTGTTTCTTTAGTGTTTTTTTCTGTTATGTTTAATGTTACTACTACTACTACTACTACTCTCTCTCTCTCTCTCTCTCTCTCTCTCTCTCTCTCTCTCTCTCTCTCTCTCTCTCTCTCTCTCTCTCTCTCCTTTTCTCTCTCGGCAAGCTCAAGGTCATACAAAAGTGCCAGTTTAGAATGCAGGAACTATAACACCCACAAATACCCACAAAAACTCACTCACACGCAAAAACACCCACTCACACGCACAAACACTCACACGCACCTCCACTCACTCACGCACTTAACACTCACTCACAGCACACCTACCCACCTTTCTCATGGTCCTGAAGGTGTAGGTGGTGGCGGTGGGTCTGGCCACGAGCGTTCCCTTGCTGTCCCGCCATACCAGTGTGTTGTGGTAGGTGTAGTCTGCCTCTATCGCTTCCTGGCTGTACCGCACTCCCGGGCTTTCCACGCGAATGTGAGGCGCCATGCTGTCTGTGTGTGTGTGTGTGTGTGTGTGTGTGGGTGTATGTGTGTGGGTGTGGGTGTGTGTGTGTGTGTGTGTGTGTGTCGGTGTGTGTGTGTGTGTGAGTGTCGGTGTGTGTGTGTGTGTGTGTCTGTGTGTGTGTGTGTGTGTGTGTGTGTGGGTGTGTGTGTGAGTGTGGGTGTGTCTGGAAGGAAAGAAAACTTGTTATTTATTTATTATTTTTTTCTAGTCTTGGTTTGTTTAATATTTTTCATTTTTTTCTTCTTTATCTTCGTGGGGTTTCCTAATTCTCTCAATACCGGTAGTGTGTTTTGCAGTTAATCCCCTTCAGTACTGGGACACATTTTTAGCATGAGTTTTGGGTGTGATTAGACAGTTTTGTTGACATTAGCAAGGGTGTATGGAGGTCAGAAGATTAATGGCCAGAGTCTGTACTGTTTTAACCCCCACAAGTTTCTGAAGCTATAGAAAATTGAAATATAAGCAGAATAGATATGAAAATGCGTCCCAGTACTGGAGGAGCTAAGAATTACTGGTGAAACTTAACCCCTTCAGTACTGAGACACATTTTGACCACGAGTTTTGGGTGTGATTAGACAGTTTGATTGACATTAGCAAGGGTCTATGGAGGTCAGAAGGTTAATGGCCAGAGTCTGTACTGTTTTAACCCCCACAAGTTTCTGAAGCTGTAGAAAATGGACAAATAGTAACCAGAATGAATAGGAAAATGTGTCATAGTACTGAAGGGGTTAAGGTCCGTATTCTGAAACATTTTGCTCTCACCACCATCAGAAAGTCTCAAATTAAAGATATTCGTGTTTTTAAAGGTATTTTTATGGTTCCGGTGATGGATTAACAACATTTCTAGTTTATTATAAGGAAAAGCTACCCTGCAAATATAGGTAATGGCTTCTGTGGCCTTGGAAAGTTGTGGTGGTGAGAGAGGAGAAGTGAATCATATCAGTAAGTACTTTGGATTGTGGCATTTGGGAAGCATTGCGTTCTTTTTTGTGATTTATAGAGCAATTAGCATTATTTTGGGCTTTGTCCTATACTGCGATTATTGCATTGTGTTATTTTGTTGTTTGATTATACTGTTTATTATTCTTGTCATCTTTTTATCCTTTTATGTTGTGATTATTGTGTTGTTATGCATATTTTCTTCCCATTTTTGTCATTCCATTTTATAATTTTTACTGATACATTCAGGAATCGTTTTAAGTACATGGAAATATTATCTCCTTTCTATCTCTGTCTTTCCAATTAAATAAGATCTAATAAAAACACAAATATACAAAAGCTTCCCTTAAAAATATGGAAGAAGAAAACGTTATAGGACAGACTAAAGTATCCCTTCATAACACCTTTATCTTCCAAACATTCCACCATTACACCACTTAACAGTCTTCCCTCATCAACACACCACTCTAAACCACAAAATAAGCCACGGAAACATACTGTGCCTTCATTTCTGAGACGCCGGTGGGGAAGAGGAAACAAGGAAAAATAAACATTGAAGACTGACATTTGATAGTTTCTTCCTCTCTTCCTCTCTCACCTCTCACCGCTTCCTCCCCACACCGGCTGACCCCGCCCTCTTCCACCGGCTATATCTGGTTATTTACACTAAGTGGCGGTGGTTGTAAGGGTGTAATGGATGTGTTAAGGTGTGGTGAAGCTTTGTATTGCCCCATAGTGTGTCAGGAGAGGGTAGTGTCAGAGGTAGGAGGTGAAAAGAGGCAGTGGGTGGGTGTGGGTTCCAGACTGCCGGTGTGGTGTGAAGGTTAAACGTTTAGCCATCACTGTGTTTTGATGGGATGGGTTTGGGTTGTTTTTCACGTGTTGTGGTGAAGGTTGTGAGTGTGTAGGGGTTGTGGTTATAGTAGTGGTGGTAGTGTGACATAAGCCTTGAGTTGCTACTAGCGAGGGACACACGTGAAAGCCTGGCTAACATTGTGGCTGATAGTGCTAAAATATTCATCAGGTGTGGTATCAGTACGCCGCGTCCGGTGTTACGCGGGGAGACCGGGCGTGGTGGTGAGTGATGAGTGATGAGTGGTGGTGATGGTGATGGTGGTGACGTACGGTACCTTGGCAGTGGGTGTTGGAGTGGTGAGTGAGTGGGAGCGGAGCGGGTCGGCCTGGTGCGTACGGCAATCCCCCAGGTAGTGAGGGCTGCCCGTGTCTGTGGTGTGTGGAGCTCAGCACGGGATGGAGACAGTCAGTGGCAAGGCGAGACACGTCAGCGCCGCGCCCTCTCCGCCTCCTTTGCCTGCGCCTGCGCGTCCCACTCCGGCTGAGATGAATCCAGAGAGTAGTAGTTGTCTTCCCTCACTTTACTACACTCTCCCTCCTCTCCCTCCCCCCAATCCTCCTCTCTCCCCACCCTCCCTCCCTCCTCCCTCGGGATACCGGCCCAGGTGAAGCCACACAGGTACTCAGATATGCCCCCGGCCTTCCAGAGGTTTCCCATTGAGGAGGCTGCCGCGTTCAGAGAGAGAGAGAGAGAGAGAGAGAGAGAGAGAGAGAGAGAGAGAGAGAGAGAGAGAGAGAGAGAGAGAGAGAAGGGGGAAAGGGAGTGTGCAGTCTTCCATCGATTACCTCAAAATGTCATTATTGATCGCTCGCCAAGGCTATGGTTTTTCTCTCGCGTCATGACACACACACACACACACACACACACACACACACACACACACACACACACACACACACACACACACACACATTGAAACATCCCCTCTATTCAAAACTAACAAAAGACTAACTAAACAAAAAACACTAACAAAACAAACACACTAACACACAAAACACACCCAAACTCAAACGACACATCCTCCAAACACGCTCAAAGCATTTCTAACACCACAGAAACACTCAGACACATTCTTAACACACACAACAACACACCCAGATCATCCATAACACCATAAAGTACCACATAAACACTCAGACACTGTTAACACACACTCTTAACGCACTTACAACACTCCAAGCACACCCTAACACACCACACACCTTCAACACACCTCGCAACACACCGCGGTCCCGACAAGAAAATATCATAAACGCACAAAAATCCTTCGCAACACAAATCTCAGCAAAACACTAAGCCTTAATGATAATAAAACGAGAATTTGATGGTTTTCATGTATTTGGATCAAGTAACGTAACTTTTCCTTTCTTTTTGGTTAGGTTAAGTTTTTTTTTTTTATGTAAGAGGAAGAAACTGGGGCAAGGATAACAAAAATAAATAAAAGTAAATAAAAAGGCCACTGATTTGCCAGTCCTCTTAAAGTTTAGGTTAGGTAAGTTAGATGAAATTAGGTATGATTATGTGGAGCTTTGATAAGTCAGGTTAGGCTACGTTAGGTTAAGTTAGGCTAAGTTTGGATTATATTAAGTCGAGTTAAGATAAATTAAGTTAAGGTTAGGTTAGGATAAGTAATTGAAGATACTCGTATTTCTAAGGGTAGTTTTATGGTTTCAGTGATAGATTGGCAAGATTTATAGTTTATTCACTAATTCAATACTGGGACGCATTTTTCCATTTTGTATACGATTTTATTGACATTAGGAAAGCTGTGTGGAGGTTAAAAGATGAATGGCGAGAGTCTTCACTATTCTAATCCCTACATAAGCTTCTAAATGTGAATAGGTTTGCCACATAGTAAGAAGAATAGGTATAAAAACGCCTCATACTACTGAAAGGGTTAAAATGAGAAACTGTCTTGAAAACCTGGCTTGTCATCTCAGTGGCTTTGGAAATTTGTCATTCTAATCCCTAAATACGATTCTAAAGGTGAATAAAACCGCCACATAGTAAGAAACATACGTATAAAAACGCATCATAGTACTGAAGGGGTTAAAATGAGAAACTGTCTTGAAAACCTGGCTAGTCATCTCTGAGACTTTGGGAAATTGTCATTCTAATCCCTAAATAAGCTTCTAAATGTGAATAAAACCGCCACATAGTAAGAAGAATAGGTATAAAAACGCCTCATAGTACTGAAAGAGATTAAAATGAAAAACTGTCTTGAAAACCAGGCTAGTCATTTCTGTGGCTTTGGAAATTGTCGTGGTGAGAGAGAGAAAAGCGTCTGTGTATACGGGCGTTATTAAATTGTTCTTCTTCCACCTTCAGATAAAAAAGACACGCACCAAATAAAAAGATGAATAAGGATGGAGAAATGAATAGAGAAGTACTAGAAAGATAATAATGTGGTCATGAAGAGTAACATTTCATTTTGGGAACATTTAAGGCAATATAAAGTTTGTAAAGAGATGCTGGTTTGGGGGGGGGGGTACTTTTGTTGTTGTTGTTGTTGTTGTTGTTGTTGTTGTTGTTGTTGTTGCTGCTGTTGTTGTTATTGTTATTATTGCTTTTATTGTTGTTGTTGCTGTTGTAATTATAGTTTTTGTTGTTAATAATGATAATATTACTGTTGTTATTGTTATTATTGTTATTGATGTTGTACTACCCCCCCCCCTTCACCACCAACGCCCACCAAAGCGTCCCTAACCACACACAACACAACACACGAGGAGGAGCAATGACCTTCAACATTTCCAGGGGGGGAGGGGGGGGGGCGACACTCCCCCGCCAACCTTGAGATGAGTCAGTCCACGTCTTCTGTTTCAGTGGATCCTTCTCACATTGACCTTTCTCGCTTTGTGCCACTTTAGGGATGAAGAGAAACTTTGGTACAACTCACAACTCTTGAACTACACAATTCCACTTTAATTAACCCCCTCAATACTGGGACGCGTTTTTATATTCATTCTGCTTATTATTTGTCGATTTTGTACCGCTTCAGAAACTTATGTGGGGCTTGAAATAGTACAGACTCTGGCCTTTAATCCTCTGACTTCCATAAACCCTTCCTAATGTCAATAAAGTTGTATAATCATACCCAAAAACTCTTGGGAAAAATGTGTCCCGGTTCTGAAGAGGTTGAAATACTATAGACTGTGGCCATTAATCTTCTGACTTCCATAGACCCTTCCTAATGTCAATAAAATCGTCTAATTACACCCAAAACTTATGATAAAGATGTTCCCCCAGGACTGAAGGGGTTGAAATAGTACAGACTCTGGCCATTAATCTTCTGACCTCAATAAACCCTTCCTAATGTCAATAAAGTTATATAACCACACTTAAAAGCTCGTGGTAACAATGCGTCCCAGTACAGAAGGGGTTAAAATACTACAAACTCTGGCCATTATTATTTTTCTGGGGGTGAAATTGTGGTGAAAATGGACTGGAATGAAATAGTGCAGTTTTTAGGCTTAAGCAGAGAGAGAGAGAGAGAGAGAGAGAGAGAGAGAGAGAGTAGACACATCCAATTAGCGTGTAGTTATTTAAGGTGTGTCTGCTGCAGGGAAGAGAGAGAGAGAGAGAGAGAGAGAGAGAGAGAGAGAGAGAGAGAGAGAGAGAGAGAGAGAGAGAGAGAGAGAGAGAGAGAGAGAGAGCACATTCCTTTTCTGGACAACATAACGCCATACTTGTAGAAATATACGCATTGACAACTGTTAAATAAGTAAAGAAAGAAGGAAGGAAGGAAAGAAAAGAAGGAAGGAAGGAAGGAAAGAAGAAAAGAAAAGAAGGAAGGAAGAGAAGCAGGAAGGAAGAAGGAAGGAAGGAAGGAAGGAAGGAAGAGTACTAATTGTCTTATGAATGTTTTCTCTATTATTGATCTATTTATTTATTTATTTATTTCTATTTTTCATTTATTTATGTATTTATTGCGTATGTTCTCCGTTTTCTGTTCTCTGTTTACGTCACTGCTTCATCCTCTCACCTTTCCCCTTCTCCTCTTCCTCCTCCTCCTCTTTCTCCTCCTCTTCTTCCTCCTCTTCCTTCTTTTCTTTCCCTTCCTTCCATCTTCTTATCAGACCTTGTATCCTTTTCTATCCTTTCTTTTCTAGTTCCCTTCTTCCTTTCAGGACAAAATATTCAAAACACAAAACAAATGATTAAATAAACAAATAAAATTGAAATATCCCACACACAAAATAGATAGAAAATGTATGTTGGGATAATGTTACTAAGGTGAAGTCGTTTTCTTTGCCACTTCTCGTTTTTTGTGACACCAACGTGGACTGAGGTATTTAAGTGACAGCATACATAACACACACGCACGCACGCACGCACACACACACACACGCACGCACAGGTAAGTACTCACGGTTAGTCTGCAGGTCAAGCCACACCACACCACCACTGCCACCGCTACCACTGCCACACTACCACTGCCACACCACCACCACAACGCCGCCAACACTCTTTGGCGCCTCTCCAAGCCCATGCTAAGAATACTGCCTTCCTCCTCCTCCTCCTCCTCCTCCTCCTCCTCCTCCTTTTTTTTTTTTTTTTTTTTTTTTTTTTTTCTGCGAGGACTTTTTTTATCTATACTTAATGGGATTTTTATTGGCACTTTATTTTTGTATTGGTATTATTGATCGTTTTAGTTCAAAGTGTTAATATTAGTTTTCTTTTCTTCTTTTCTTTCTGTCTTTTATTTATATATTTTTTTTTTACCCTAAGTATTTTCAAATGTTAAAGTTTCAAATTAGAATGTTGTTTTACTTTAGTTTACTCTTCTTGAATCACTACTCAACATTAGTGAAGACAAAGAGTAAACATTGAAGTGGCGGTCTTTGTACGGTTTGTCTTAGTTAAAGATAAAGATTTGGATTTGTTGATCTTTTTTTCATTTAGAATATCAATGTGGTTATCGATAATATTTAGGTTTTTCTATTTATCGTTTTGTTTCTTTTCTCCTTTTGTTCTCCTTCTGTTGTGTACGAAGATAACAGTACAAATAATGATAATAATAATAATATCTCTTTTCCACGTACATTTACTCTAGACACCCTTAAAAATACCAAAGAAAAGGGTTCGTTTTCTGTCAGGATTTAATGGCAAACCTCATTATTAACTTCACAGGTACACATGAACGTTATTCTTCCTAGAGAGACACAACACACCATTAATTAAACTTTGCCCAGAGAGAATGTTTAACAAAGATAATTTTAAACTCCTCAGTGTTTCCAAATCTTTATAAACACCTCAAAAATGTATAAACTGCTACCATGAGAGAGAGAGAGAGAGAGAGAGAGAGAGAGAGAGAGAGAGAGAGAGAGAGAGAGAGAGAGAGAGAGAGAGAACATGATTAGTCTGTTGGGGAAATAAATGGAATGGTTGAGACTGAAGTAAAGACTAGAAAAGAAGAAGAAGAAGAAGAAAATAATGATGTTTGATGATAACTGAATAACATTGAGTTTGTATAATGTTGCAGGAAAATGTGACTTGATGAAATGAATGAATAAATGTTGAAAAAATGAAACAATGAGTGAATGAACTGAAAGAAAGAGAGACAAAACTAGGAATATATAGAGTGAAAATGAACCAAACAAGGAGTGAATAGATTGATTTAAGTCTGGAATAATTGATTGAGTGTTAGAAGAATGAAGTGACTCGATATACATATTGGTGATTGTTGTTATTGTTGAGTGAATAGACAAGAGTGATGGTGGCGGAATGGTGATGAGGATGAAGAGCAGTGATAGTGATAACAATGATGATGATGGTGGTGATGGGAGTTATATAGTGGCGGTGGTGGTGGTGGTGGTGGTGATGTCAGTGATGGAGATAGTGGTGATGGTGGTGGTGGTGGTGGTGGTGGTGGTGGTGGTGGTGGTGGTGATGGTGGTGGTGATGGTGGTGGTGGTGGTGGTGGTGGTGGTGGTGGTGCCCTGCCAGGATGTGCTGTACCCGGATAGGGGGGAGGGGGGGTCTGGGGCATTAGAGTTGTGGGCAGGGGAGGTGGGCACAGGGAAGGAGAGGGGGGGG
>JAHFWG010000993.1:12341-22688 GCA_020233015.1 Callinectes sapidus | reverse complement strand
CCCTCTCTCTCTCTCTCTCTCTCTCTCTCTCTCTCTCTCTCTCTCTCTCTCTCTCTCTCTCTCTCTCTCTCTCTCTCTCTCTCTCTCTCCCTTTCTTCGTACCTTCCGCGTTTGCCCTGTCATTTACACACACACACACACACACACACACACACACACACACACACACACCCTTACTGGTCCAATATTGAAGGTCATTGCAGGTAAAAGTAGACTACACTTGGCATGTCTACTCTCTCTCTCTCTCTCTCTCTCTCTCTCTCTCTCTCTCTCTCTCTCTCTCTCTCTCTCTCTGTGGGATGATTATGTATCGGGTCGTTTTCAGAAAATTGCACGCTAATTATTGGCTGGAGAGAAATATGGGGCGCTGTTCCTGACACAACGGCCATCTTAGAGTAAACACCTGCTGCTCACAACACCACCACCACCACCACCACCACCGCCACCACCGCCACCACCACCACCACCACCACTTTTTTTTCTTTCTATTCTTTTCTATTTCTATTCTATTCTATTTCTATTCTTTCTATTTTTTCTTTCTAGTTTCACACAAGAATTTCAACTGTTGCTATTAGTAGGTACTGTTGTTGTTGTTGTTACTGTTACTACTACTACTACTACTACTACTACTACTACTACTACTACTACTACTACTACTACCACTTCCTCAGAACTTCCTCCCACACAAACATAACCTTTACTACTTTTCCTTGTTCCTCTTACTCGTTTGTCATCATTTGTGTATTTACCTGTTTATTTCATCTATCTTTCCTTTACCTTCTCTGTCTGTCTGTCTGTATGTATGTATGTCTGTTTGGCTGTTTAGTAAATGATAATGTACCTTTTTTATCATTTCGTTTGTTTGTTTTATTCATTTCTAGTTTTTTTTCGATTATTAGTAACGAGTGTTCTTAATTTTGGTATTTCTATGTTTTCTTCTTTTATTTCAATCTGTTATTTTTTCCTTCATTTTCTAGTCTATTGTTTTTCTATTTTATTTCTAATGTAAATGTTTTCGTTTTCTTTCATTTCTAATCTATTTCTCTCTCTATGTCCTCAAACTTTCCTGTCTATCTATTTATCTAATGTAGCTTTTATCTTTCTAACTAAATCTCTACTTTATCTACTTTTTTTCCTACCACTACTTCACCACATCTATCTATCTATCTCTCTATCTATCTGTCTATCTATCTATCTGTCTGTCTGTCTGTCTGTCTGTCTGTCTGTCTGTGTGTCTGTCAGTGTCCACATCAGTCTATTACTACATAAACACACGTCTCTCTCTCTCTCTCCATTGCTTGCTTCCCTCTGACAGTGTATGTTTCTCCTTATCTCTTGATCTCTTCTTGTTTGTTTGTCTATGTGGTGGTGACTCTCTCTCTCTCTCTCTCTCTCTCTCTCTCTCTCTCTCTCTCTCTCTCTCTCTCTCTCTCTCTCTCTCTCTCTCTCTCTCTCATTTATTTACTTGTGATGTTTGTTATTTTCTTTCCATTTTCTGTTAATTTCCCGCAAAAGTGTCAACCATTACTGAAGAGATGAAGCAAAGCATGAAGATAGATAATTTGGACTATTTACAGAAGACCAATGATAAAAACGTATTGAAATAGTACAGACTGTGGCCATTAACCTTCCAACCTCCATAGACCCTTGCTAATGTCAATAAAATCGTCTAATCACACCCAAAATCTAAAGCAAAAGTGTGTCCCAGTGAAGGAGGAATTAAAATAACCACAATAACATCATTTTGGACTCTATTTACACGAAACCAATGATGAAAATTAAGAAAAAGAAGTATTGTATCAGGCAGTAAATAAAATCGTCTAATTACACCTCAAACGCAAGGTAAAAGTGTGTCCCAGTAAAGAAGGAATTAAAATAACCACAAAGACCTCATTTTGAACTCTATTTACACGAAACCAATGATGAAAAATGAAAAAAAGAAAAGTATTGTATCAGGCAGTAAATAAAATCGTCTAATCACATCTCAAATCTTAAGCAAAAGTGTGTCCCAGTAAAGGAGGAATTAAAATAACCACAAGGACATCATTTTGGACTCTATTTACACGAAACCAATGATGTAAAATTGAAAAAAGAAGTATTATATCAGGCAGTCATACAAACACCATTCAGGACACTCAAAAGACCCACCAGGTAACAGAGGTTGAGCAAATTACACCTGACACCAACACACTTATTGGGGGGACAGGTAACCTCTACTCTATTCCTCAGGTGATGGCTTCTCCTGCACCTGTTTACATATTTATGAGCAGCCCTTAGCGTGAGGAGAGAAGCTGCATGTCCCTTCCCTTCCCTGCCAACATCGCCACTGCTTTCCTTCACCCTTGCCGTGTATTCTTAAACATCTCAGTGTCTTGTCTCTCTTGCCTTCAACAGGGTGGGTTAAAAAATATTGGGGGTTTTTAAGGGGGTTTGTATGTTTTAGTTTTACAGGGTGTATTAAAAGTTATTGGGGTTATCAAGGGTGTTTGTATGATTGAGTTGAACAGGGTGTATTAGAAGTTATTGGGGTGTTTAAGGGGGTTTATATGATTTAGTTTTACAGGGTGTATTAAAAGTTATTGGGGTTATCAAGGGGGTTTGTATGATTGAGTTGAACAGGGTGTATTAGAAGTTATTGTGGTTTTCAAGGGTGTTTTCACGGGTATATGTAGTAACTGGACAAGCTGCAGTTTAAGTTATTGGTGTTTTCAAATGTGTTCTTCATGTTGCTAGTGATAGTTTAATAGGCTGAAGTGAAAGTTATTGAGGTTTACAAGTGTCGGTTTAACAAGGTGTAGTGGAAGTTATTAAGATTTACAAGGATGTTTTTATTATTGAGTTTAAGAGGCTCCAGTGAAAGATATTGCGGTTTACAAGGGTATTTTCACGGTTGTAATAGTTTAACGGGCTATAAAGGAAGTTATTAGGGTTTCCAAGGAAGGTTTCATGATGGTGATAACTTAACACGCTACAATGGAAGTTAATACGGTTTCCAATGGGGTTTTCACGTTCTTACTAACAACTTCCTTAGCTAAAAGTGAACATAGTCGATGTTTTCAAGGGAACCCAGTGAACAAAAACAAGTATAACAGTAACAACACCACATAGAACACAGCAGAACCAGCCTCATCATAACCAGGCCCTTAGAAACCAACCCACACCCACCCACCACCACCACCACGCCCCCCATCTGCCCCTGGACGCCCCTGTGGTAGTGTGACGCGGTGCTGTGATGACAAGGTGACCCCTCCACAGCTGCGGTGGCGGTGACGTGGGTGTGTGTGACGACAGAGAACAGTCACAGTGCTGCTTCGGAGGTGTGGCCACTTCTATCGATCACAGGGCTCGGCGTGGGTGGGGCGACGCTACCTGTGTGTGTGTGTGTGTGTGTGTGTGTGTGTGTGTATGTGTGTGTGTGTGTGTGTGTGTGTTCTCTCTCCCTACATCACCTGTCCTCCTCCTCCTCCTCCTGTCCCTTCCTACCTGTCTAGTTATTAGTGTGTGTGTGTGTGTGTGTGTGTGTGTGTGTGTTTTGTGGTTTGTTTTTTATCTTATTTTTTGTATATTGTCCCTTAGGAACGTCTCTCTCTCTCTCTCTCTCTCTCTCTCTCTCTCTCTCTCTCTCTCTTACACAACAGAGGCGTCAAGTACCACCACTAAGCAAGATCCCTCAGGCAACTCTCTCCCTCTCCCTCTCTCTCTCTCTCTCTCTCTCTCTCTCTCTCTCTCTCTCTCTCTCTCTCTCAATACCTAACAAATTTGCTATAATGGAGCCGAGTAGCTAAACTTTTCCAGGTATTTCCTCGGCCGCCACAGGTGAGGAGAAAGTGAAGTGAGGAAAGTGAAGTGAAAAGAAGTGAAAAGAAGTGAGGTGAAGTGCCAATCCCTAATGATCTGCAGCAATGGTTCTTCACAGGTTGACTACCACGGCCCCCCCACCCACCCCCCCCCCCCCCCCCGTCCACCACAGACCCTTGGTAATGTCAATCAAAGAGTCTCATCACACCCAAAAATGGTGAAAATGTGTCCCAATACTGAAGGGGGTCAAAAAAGTCATTAGTCTGGCGTAAATGAATAAACGACTCAAACTTGGTAATGGTGTAAGTAAAATGTAATGAAAAAAATAGTGAGATGTAGAAAAAATAAATAAAAAAATACAGGTAAAGAGAAATAAACAAAAGTATGAAATCTTAGCAAGCGTGTACAAAAGAGAAAAAGAACAGAAGAAATAGATAGACAAACATTACCACTTCCATTTAATATAACATTTAGAGGTAGTAGAGGAATAAGACACACCTGACACTAGTTAGTAGTTAAGGAAGGATGATTGAAACACCAGTAAAAAGATTAACTCAATTCTCTAGTACAAGTTGATCTCAAAGTGACAATGGTAGTTAGTAATCAAGGAAAGACGACTGAAATACCTGAGAAATGGTTAATTGTCAAGTACAGGTGTTTCTCAAGATGTCAACAACACAAACACGATCCTTGGCGTCAGAGATCACGACGGAACAGGTAACAAGTTGAAGTCAGGAGTTAGATTCAGCAGAGGGACTTAATGATCTAATCTGGGCTATTTAATTAAAGGTTCCCAGGGATATAACAAGGCTAAGGTACACTTCCTCACACACACACCAAACAGAGAGGCCAGGAAGTTAGTTAGTTAGATGGAAATAGAAAGAAAGAAAGAGAAAAAGCAAAAACCGTGATTAAATTAGTTCTAAGAGTGAAAATAATTGACAAGGTTTCTCAGAGCTAACAAACACGAGAAGTTAAGATGAAGTTAGATAAAAATGAGAGAAAAAAATCGTTGGAGGTGACAAGAAACACGTCTAAACTTGAAAAAAATCATCAAATTTGTTCTAACAGTGTTGGATGGATGAAGATAAATAAAAGAATATGATAAAAAAGGATCTCAGAGTAACAGATGATTGAAGATAAAACAAAAAGAGAAAGAAAGATCAGAAAAAAATATTAGATACGTTCTCAGTACATTAGATGATTGAAGGAGATAAAAAGATAAAGAAAAATATGATTAAATGAATTCTCAGGGTATTAGATGATTGGAGATTGAATAAAAAGAGAAAAAGAAAGAAAAAAACAAGACAAAAATTACTTCTAAAAATAGCACATGCATTAATATAACAAAAAACCCATGATTAAATAGATCCAAAAAAAAAACTAGCAGAAGATAAAATAAAAAAAAAAAAAGCAAAAACCAATTACAGAAAAAAAGTATCAAAAAATGAAATAAAAAAAAACTCCAGCGAGATTAAATAGGTAGTGAAAGTAGCAAATGATTGAGAGTCACTAATGAGGCAGTTAATGGTAAGTCAACAGAGGCTTAAAGAGGAACAGGGCCACACTCCTAGGCCGACACGTGGTACAGGTGATTGTAGGACAGAAAGTAACAGGAAAAAAAGTAACATGTAAAAAAGTAACGGAAAAAAAGAAACAGAGAAACAAAGTAACCTAACCTATCCTAACCTAACCTAACCTAACCTAACCTAACCTACCTAACCTAACCTAACTTAACCTAACCTAACCTAACCTAACCTAACTGTTACTTTTTTTCCTGATACTTTCTTTCCGAGCACCGGTACAGGTAGGCGTGTCACACAAAAAGGGGTCGTACATAGGCCTATTTTGATATTTGGAGGTGTATTGCAAGAAAAAAAGAGAAAAATGTCAGGAAATTGTTGATTGATACGAGATTAATGAAGTTGTGAAAATCGGTTTGTATTTTTTTGAGACGGAGGGTGAATGAAAAATATTGATTAGTGTTTCTCTCTCTCTCTCTCTCTCTCTCTCTCTCTGCTAATAAACACTAATCAATACACATTTCGGTCATTACCCTCCACTTTTGTAGAGTTAACCATAGCTATGACACGCCCCCACCCCCATACCGCCCTGCTCCCCCCACACCCCCCCCACCCATACATCACCACTCCCATAACACCTTCAGTCCATACACACGCCCATACATACACACAATTATCCCATCCACTATACATCCATCCAATTATCTTATTTATTCTGGCCATACATTCATACATAAAGGACTATGTATGATTCGTACTGCCACACACAGACACACACACTTTGTTATACAGTAATACTTATTTCTACGTACGTTATACATTAGTTATACACAATATACACTTGGGATATACAATAAACACTCATATGAACCACTTACATGCATGAATAATAGTTAAAACACACACACACACACACACACACACTTCGTTATACATATATACATACATACATACATACATACATACATACATACATCACTATACATGTCCATTCACACGAGATACAAAAAAAAAACAAAGCCACACATACACGCACACTTTAAACCTCTGATTAATGCTTTGTTTGCTTCTACGTGTTTGTTTCCTGTTTGCTTCCTGAATTGTTTGTGTTTTTTCAGTCAGTAAACAAACAAAACAAAAAGAGTTGATCGTATATTTAAGAGTCAGGTTGGGTTAGGTTTTGAGAGAGAGAGAGAGAGAGAGAGAGAGAGAGAGAGAGAGAGAGAGAGAGAGAGAGAGAGAGAGAGAGAGAGAGTATTTACTTCACTTCCTCCTACACGCACGCACATACACACACGGAGCGAGAGTAAATGTGTGTGTGTGTGTGTGTGTGTGTGTGTGTGTGTGTGTGTGTGTGTGTGTGTGTGTGTGTACCTATCAACAGGTGTAATTAATTAGGAATCCATCAGAAAACACCTGTGTGTCGTGATATGCTACTCACTTCACTAAATTAATTACACACCTCTACATTATTATCAACTATTGCTATTATTATTATTACTATTACTACTACTACTGCCATTATTATTATTATTATTATTATTATTATTATTATTATTATTATTATTATTATTATTATTAGCATCATTTTCCCTGTTCAGTTTCCAATACTTCTCTCTTCAGTGGTTTCCAATTAAAACTTGTGGAGAAAAACAGTAAATCTAAATAGTAAATTGTTTTCCATACTCTCTAACGAATCTTTTAACTACTGAGTCATTTACCCCTACACACACACGCACACACACACACACACACACACACACACACAGTCAAGCCCAGGTACAATATTTTCATTTACATTTCCATTCCGTAAACTGAAAAAACCATCAAAATAACATTCATTCCACTTTAGAACTGCATTTCCACTCAATCTCTTCATACACGATCAAAACTTACACGACTTTTCATTTACAACATTCCCCGTCAACTGAAACAAAATAACACACACGCACGCAAACACACACACACACAAACACATTTAAATTCCAACACTGCACCTCCATTCAATCTCCCTACAGTAACAAAATTGACACAAACTCTTTTCCATACACTAAACTCAGCATTTCCCGCGTTCCATCACCTTTCGACCAACAGACCCACACGCCTTTCCCTTTATAAACTTGGGTACGTGTTCAATCTTTGCCCTTTCCCCATCCTCGCAATCTTACTTACTCACGCTAGTCCCACGCAAGCTTCGAGGTAGGTAGGTACATGCATAACCGCCACACTCCACCCCTCCCACACCACTCTCTACAATAACAGCAGGTTTCGTTCTCTTATTCATTTTTACGTAAAGTTTGTTGCTCCTCGCGCTCTCTGTAACGTTCAAATCAACATCGCGTGCGAAACTATCTTATATGTTAACGAAATCTAAGAAATATGTGGGTTCTTTCATTTATCTTCTTTCTCCACTTGCAGATGTACGTGTGACTAAGTTCTCCATTGATATTCTACCCCTTCAGTACTGGGACACATTTTTACCTTAAGTTTTTGGTGTGATTAGACGATTTTATTGACATTAGGAAGGGTCTATGGAGGTCAGAAGATTAATGGCCAGAGTTGGTACAATTTCAATCCCCACATGAGTTTCTGAAGGTGTGGAAAAGTGACAAATGAGCAGAATGAAAACGAAAATGCGTCCCAGTACAAAACGGGTTGAAATCAGCATACGTTTTTCCCTTTCCATCTTTCCTTATTAACTGATCACTCTACGGAATCTTTACTTGTTGAACAGTGACCTCAAATCTTAAAAATGTACAGAAATTACAAAAACAAGTACAATTTCATGCTCATAAAGTTATCCTGCATTATTATTGTCGTTAATTGTACTGCATTGAAAGAGTTAGATATAGAAACAAACATTTACCGCATCATCTTCCTTTCCTTGTGTGCGTGTGTGTGCGTGTGTGTGTGTGTGTGTGTGTGTGTGTGTACTTTTGGTGAGAGACGGACAATGGCGCTGTGGCTGCCTCTCTATATATAGCCATTTGACGCGCGCCACTCTAATGCCCTCCTCTTTAAACCTGCCCTCTATTATGGTTCTATTAATTAGTTACCTCCGTCCTGCCGCCTTCAGTCTTACCTACACTGATGCGCCGCCAACCTACCGGGGGGGGGGGGGTTCGGTGGTGGTGGTGGTGGTGGTATCGTTAAGAGGACTGGTAATTTTGTGAGTTATCCTTTTAATTTCATAGTTTTTGTTGTCTTTGGCTCTGCTCTCTCTGCTCTCTCTCTCTCTCTCTCTCTCTCTCTCTCTCTCTCTCTCTCTCTCGTCTAAGATCGCAGGCCAGGTCACATCAGGTCACGCCAGTAAAACCCGTAAATGAATCATGACCTCTTCACTTTTCACACCGGAAAGGTCAAAGGTCATCGTCATCCTCCTCCTCCTCCTCCTCCTCCTTTCTTCATTTTCACTTTCTCCCTCTCCCCCTCTCTCTCTCTCTTAATCTATCCATCACATATTCAAAAGTTTCTCGTTCTTCCTTTGTGTTCGTCTTCCTCTTCTTTTGTTTCTTTTTTGTTTGTTTATTATTGTGGTTATATCTTAAAAGTTTTTTCTTCCTTTTTTTTTCTCTTTCCTCCTCTTCCTCCTTCCTCCTTCTTCTTCTATGTCTCTTTTTCTCTCTCATTAGTTCTGTCACATTTACCACACGAAAGATCATAATGTGTATTGTTTGTTCTTCTTATCTATTCCTCTTCCTTTTCCTCCTCCTCCTCCTCCTCCTTCTCCTCTTCTTCTTCCATCTATCTCCTTTTTTGTATTGCTGTTACCTATACTTCACGAAAGATCAAAATGTCAGATGTTTGTTCTTCCTATCTCCTCCTCCTCCTCTTCTTCAGTCTTCCTCCTCCTCTTCCCCTTTCTTCTCACTGCGCTGGACAAGTGTGGCTGTTAATTGTCTTGTGTCTTAATTATTACAGTGTCTTTTTTTCCACATTTCCCTTCATTACCCAGTCTCGTTACATAAGCTTAAGGAATTACAACTCTCACCTCTTACCTAATTACCTATCTTGAGTACCTGTCCTATATATTGTCCTGACGTTACTCTATTTTTGTTTCTATTTACTGATATTACGAGGCGGCTTAAGAGTGATGTTACTGTGATCTAATTACTTGTTATAATCTTCGCCTTGGGTTATTTCCTCCTATTCTTTTCGTAACTATCTTTTTTGTACTTTAATTTCTCGACAGGTGAACAGGTGTGAATGTTGTCTAATTATCTGGCGTATTTTAAGTAGTTTTCTCTTATTTTCATCTTTCCTCTTCGTATTTCGACTCAATTATCACTATCCTCACTATATTTTCACTTCTTCCTCCTCATCCTCTTCCTCCTTTCTTCATTACAACTCCCTCTTTTAATCAACCACATAAAGTAAACCTCAAATAACCCTAAACTCATAAAAACAACAGTGTAATTTCCTCTCCCCAGCAGTAGAAATGGGGAGACAAGATTCCCTCCCCAGCCCCTTCACAGCTCACTCTGATTGCCTTCCCCGCCGCCAGAGGGCAAGCAAGGAGGTGGAGGAGCGCAGGTGTTGGGGTGATGCATATGCTAATTAAACCACATGGAAAGGCTTGCACGATCGACGAGGCGAGAAAAGAGATACTAATACCTCCAAGTGAAATATTGAAACTGCCCCCCCAAAGCACCCCAGCCCCGCCCCGCCGCCGCCCCCCCGCCCCCCTTCACCTATGATGCTAACTCACGATGCTGCAGTGGCGAGAGAAGAATGGGAGATGAGAGATGAGAGAGAGAGAGAGAGAGAGAGAGAGAGAGAGAGAGAGAGAGAGAGAGAGAGAGAGAGAGACTAAGAAAAAGTAAAACATGATACTGATGATGATGATAATAATAATGACGAAAATAATAACTGAAGGAAAGAAAAAAAACGATAAGTGCTTAATAAAAATAGGTAAGATAGGTCATCACTATAATTATCACCATTATTATTATTATTACTATTATTATTATTATTATTATCATCATCATCATCATCATCATCACTATCATTATTATTATTATTATTA
>JAHFWG010000640.1:29395-41420 GCA_020233015.1 Callinectes sapidus | reverse complement strand
CTCTCTCTCTCTCTCTCTCTCTCTCTCTCTCTACCCACACACACCCACAGCCCACTGCCCACCACATCCACACGCTGGCACTCTCATAAAATCTACTAAATAAACACTGATGACACACCGACAGCTGTTCCAAACACACACACACACACACACACACACACACACACACACACACACACACACACACACACACCGACACACACACACACACACACACACACACACACACACACACACACACACACACACACACACACACACACACACACACACACACACACACACACACACACACACAAAGGTCAGACTATTCAGGGATTCAGTGGCCAAGAATAACTCAGTCATCATCTTTGGAAGGAAGCAAAGAGGACGAAAAAAGAGAGGAAAGGAATATGAAGTCAAATGTATAGTAAAAGACAGACTGACAGACAGACTGACAGACAGACACACACACACACACACACATACACACACACACACACACACACATACACACACACACACACACACACACGGAAAAAAAAACATTCAATAATTCTAAAGGCAATTTTCCTGCATAATCACAATTTTTCAAGACATTTTTTTCTGCCACTAGTCACTAACACATCCGAATTCGTAGTATTTTTCAATATTCTGAACTTGAGCTGGTTAGGTAATACATTTTCTTCAAGATATCCCACATTTTTTATTAATACAGTCAGTGAGTTAACTATAGCGGTTGTTTTAATCTTCTGGGTAGAAAAATTAATAAAAATATCTAAGAATGAGTTATCAAGACATTTATCTCACTCGATTGCCTAACTCTCTTGACCCTGTTCTGTTCGGGGACTGGCATGTAAGTGGACATTTTTGTTTAATCGCTTTTGTTGCATCTGATAGTTTTTTTCCCTCTTACATAAAAAAAATCCTGAAGTTTTAATAGACTAAGGGATTTAAGAGTCAACCAGGATTTTAGGAGTTAAGAAGTCTATAATTATGAGTTGGAGTCTCGATACAGAATTTTAAGGATAGAGAAGTCGTATAGTTTAAAAAAAGGTGATATTAGCCTCCTACTTTCTCTCTATTTTGTGTTTTCAAGCATGATGCTAAGGGTAAAGAAGCCGTATAGTTTAAAAAAGGTGATGTCAACCTCCTATTTTCTCTCTATCTTGTGTTTTCATGCATGATTGTAAGGGTGGAGAAGTTGCGTAGTTTATAAAGACATCAACCTCTTATTCCCTACATTGTTTCTAATACATGATCTTAGATGTGGCTCAGTCGTGAAGTTAAAAAAAATATATCAACCTCCTATTCTTTCTCTCTCTTTTGTATTTCCATGCATGATTTTAAGGGTCCAAAAATCGTCTAGTTTCAAAAGAAAATAATATCAACGTACTGCTCTCTCTCTCTCTCTCTCTCTCTCTCTCTCTCTCTCTCTCTCTCTCTCTCTCTCTCTTATGTGTTTCCATGGACGATTTTTACAGCACTGAAGATCTTAACATTAAAAGAGGTTAAATAATTTGTAGACGGTTGTTCTGCAAGCGACATGTGCTGTAGAAATATAAACCAACTTCATAGGGCGGAAAAAAATACGAAAAAAGAGCTGGAAATGAGGTAACATAAAAGAGAGCACTTCAAAGCAGGCTGATGATGAATGAGATAATTAATTAGATTTCCCTGGAAGCTTAATGAGCGTGGAAGGCAAGCCAGTGAAACGAGGAGAGGAGCGAGGCAAGTGAACACAGTATGGAGTTTTATCACAAAATTGGGCGAGACAGGAGCATAATACACCGGTGGATTTAAAAAGGGAAATAATGTGTGCACGGTCCAAGATAACATGTGGGGAAAAAAACTGAAACGAAAAGTGCGTGGTTTATCTAAGAAATTATATTGTTTTGTGAGAAATAAAAAAGAATATATGATAAATAATTAACACAAAAAAGGAATCGGTATTGGAGTATTTACCTGCTAATCAAATGAATTATAATACTTTCTCTCTCTCTCTCTCTCTCTCTCTCTCTCTCTCTCTCTCTCTCTCTCTCTCTCTCTCTCTCTCTCTCTCTCTCTCTCTCTCTCTCTCTCTCTCTCTCTCTCTCTCTCTGGGCAAGGTATAAAAAAAACTACTTAGGGACACTGAAACATTCTGACTGTTGGCTCATTCCTCTTTCTGTTGCTGGTCCACTTAAAAATCCTACTTTGAACTTGCTTTTCGAACTGCCTTACTCTCACTACTAGCGACACTCATTTCACTCCGTACTCAGGTGATTCAAGTAGCCCCCCCCCCTAAAAAAAATAAAAAAAAACTTCCTCATTCCTCTTTCTGTTGCTGGTGCACTTAAAAATCCTACTTTGAACTTGATTTTCGAACTGCCTTGCTTTCACTGCTAACGACACTCATTTCACATAAACAATTAAACTGATTAACTCCCTCTTGTAAATTATTCCTCTTGAAATGATGTTCTCAGCTCGCAATACAACAATTCCATTTATCTACAACGGTGAAAGGTTACGATTTGGTTTGGTTAGGTTAACTTAGACAAAAAAAGAACTAAAAAAGTTGTCATCTAGATAAGTTTCTTTTACTTAATTTTGTTTCCATAAAAAAATAATAAATAAAATACAGTAAACCTGTACCGGACTATTAAGTAGAAGGGAATAAACTAAAATAAATGAATCAATAAAAATGAAAGAAGAAAAAAAACAACATAAACTTGTACCACATTATTAATTAGAAGTGAATAAACTAAAAAAAATAAAAACAATAAAGAAGAAAAATAAACTTGTACGATATCATTAATTAGAAGTGAATAAACTAATAAAAAATCGAAAAGAAGAAAAGAAAAAAGACGATAAACTTGTACCACATTATTAACTAGAACTGAACAAACAAACTAGAAAAAAGAAAGAAAGAAAAAAAAAAAAAATCCGTAAACTTCTTCCCAGCAATTAAGTAGAAGCGAATGAACTAAATAAGAGTCACTGAATACCCAGAACCTCGCCAGTAATTCAGTTTCATAGACCACAACGAGGTAAAGAGTAACACAGAATAGACCACGTTCTTTGATGACATTAATATCGAAGTGGCAACAGGAGAGGCAGCAGAGGGCATACTAAATGAGGAGAGGGAGTTACACTGATGCGAGTAAATTATGTACAAATCCCAGCAAGGTATTATGGCTCGTGTTATTAGTGAATAGTACAAGTGGAAGCTAAATTTTTGATGAGTAATCCATTGAAATGAAAGAAAGAGGTAGTGGTAAAGGAGACTGACAAGAGAAATGGGGGAAATTAGAATGAATGGTGCAAGGAAAAGGCGAGGGAAACAAGGACACATGAAAAAGTTAAAGGGGAAATAAATAAACGTTAAAAGAGCAAAGAAAATGCAAATAAAACAAGAATATATAACATGGAAGAAAAGAGGAAACTACCAGTGAAAATGAGAGGGAAATGAAAAAAAAAAATGAAAAAGGAAAAAAAAGCAAATAAAACAAAACAAATATAGGAAATATATTGGAAACCACAAAATAATCAAACTATAAGAGAAAAAAAACATGATTAAAGCAAATACAAAAAAGAGAAAATGTGGAAAGAAAAGAGACACAAACGGCACCAAACACACCATTCACGTAAAGGTAGGAAAAATGGAAATAATTAAGAAAAAAACGTTGTTAGGAAATAAAACACCTCAGAAAAAAGTGAAAAAAAAAACGAAAGAAAACAAACAAGGAAAAGAAAACAAAAACTAAACAGAATCCAAACCAAACGGAAATAACAAATAATAAAAGAAAAACGATAAAATAACTAAAAAAAAAAAAAAAAACTAAAATTCCAAAACAAACTAAAACACAAATATAAAACAGAGATAAAAAAAATGAGAACCGAAAACAAACACCAAAGCACCACCAAACACACACAATTAAACTAAACCTTGCTAATGAGTACTGGACAAGGCAGGTAGCACAGTGGAGGAGGAGCAGGAGGAGGAGGAGGAGGAGGAGGAGGAGGAGGAGGAGGAGGAGGAGGAGGGCCCAATAGATTAGACAGCCCCACGAACAGCCCAATATCAACAGCCATGCCATGTAAACACCAAAGACAAGTTAATTACAAAGAGGACGGAAGGAAGGGAGGGAGGGAGAGAGAGGTAGGGAGCTACGATGAAAACCACGAGCAGGGAGGAAGAGACAAATTTGGTGCATACAATGAGGAAATAAAGGGTAATAATGTACCACCTACCCTTGTACATTTCAGTGACGGGGTTTCAGATAGAGCGGAGGGAGATGAACGAGGGAACATTAAAGGGGAAATGTTGGAACGACTGTGGATGAAACGAGGGGAAGGGAAGGGAAGGGAAGGGAAGGGAAGGGAAAGGGAAGGGAAAGGGAAAGGGAAAGGGAAAGGGAAAGGGAAGGGAAGGGAAGGGGAGGGGAGGGGAGGGGAGGGAAGGGAAGGGAAGGGAAGGGAAGGGAAGGGAAGGGAAGGGAAGGGAAGGGAAGGGGAGGGAAGGGAAGGGAAGAGGAGAGAAGGGAAGGGAAGGGAAGGGAAGGAAAGGGAAGGGGGGGAAAGGGAAGGGAAGAGGAGAGAAGCGATGGGAAGGGAAGGGAAGGGAAAAGAAGTAAAGGAAAGGGGAGGGAAGGGAAGGGAAGGGAAGGGAAGGGAAGGGAAGGGAAGGGAAGAGAAGGCAAGGGAAAGGAAGGAAAGTGAGCTAAAGTGAAGGGAAGTCAATGGAAGGAAAATGCAGGAAGGGTAAGGGAAGGGAAAAGAAGTGAAGGGAAGGTGAAAGAAGTGAAGTGTAGGAAAGGGAAGGGAAGGAAAGGGAGGTAAAGTGAAGTGAAGTCAATGGAAAGAAAGGGAAGGCAGGGAAAAGGGAGGGAATATAAGAGAAGAGAAAGGAAGGGAAGGGAAGGGAAGGGCAGGGAAGATAAGTGAGGGTGGTCAGTCAGTAGTCATGTTCCTTTGGAGTGTTATTCAGTGAGATGTCTTGCATTTTTTGGTGACAGTACGTGGTATATTCTTTCTCTCGCTGTCTTTTTTAATGTAAGAAGGGAAACCAGTCCAAGTCAAAACAAAATCTGGTAAAAAAAGACCAACTGTACTTTAACATATTCAGCATTTGTTCTCTATTGATCTTTTAGGGGACTGGCAATTTAGTGATCCTTTTTTTATTTCCACAATGCTTGTTACCCTTGTCCAGCTTCCACTTCTAACATGAAAAAAAAGTCTATCTCAATAAAAGGGATTAAAAAAAATATTGCCACTTGTCAGGTTTCAGAGATTTCCAGCAGAATTCAGCGCGTCACTGCTGCACACAACGTAGTTCTATACATATCCTCAACATTTCAGACAACTTTGTACACTGACAGGGACTTTAAATGTTGAGAGAGGACTATGATATCTCAGGAACAAAAAAGAACTCTCTCTCTCTCTCTCTCTCTCTCTCTCTCTCTCTCTCTCTCTCTCTCTCTCTCTCTCTCTCTCTCTCTCTCTCTCTCTCTCTCTCTCTCTCTAAAGATGATAAGGAAAAGCTGGGCTGAATAAAGAGTGTCCCTAACTCAGCCCAGATTTTCTTTAATATCTTTACACTTATCTATCTATCTCTACCTATCTCAGTGTGTGTATGATAATTTTTTCCTCCCTGAATGTTACGAAGGACAGGCAAGGGAGAGGAAGGATTAAGACTGAGGGAAAGAGCTCCACAGTGAGGCAGGTGCAGTATGTTCCTCCTCCACTACTGAGCGTGACACACAACGAGGGAGGACTGCAGCGCGCGCCGTAGTAGTAACTCACAGCTACTGGAAATGTGTGTTCCTAATGTAAAACAATTGAGCATTATCAAAAATTTACGCCCCTGCTGGAGCTACAAGAGAATATCACCGAATTATTTAAATAAATCCAAACGTGGAAAGTGGAATTCAGGCCAGACAAATACTGTGTTATGAAAATTGGTGGGGAATGAACAAGTGGCGGGGAAAGAGAATGCGTCGGACGAGGAAACCCGCTCTACACTGCACGGGGAAAAGAAAGACGTTAAGCTGCAGGAAATGATAATGTTTTGGAATAATATATGTACATATCTTGTTGATTTATTCTTATTCATTTATTTATTTATTTATTTATTTATTTATTTTTTTGCAGTGATAACAACTAAGAGATTGAAATGATAATGTTTTGGAATAATATACGTACATATTTGTTGATCTATTCTTACTTTTTTATTTATTTATCATTATTTTTTTTTTGTAGTGATACCATTCAGTGTAGCAAATACCAAGTGAGAAAGAGTTTGAAAGTGAAGATCAAACCAACTCGTCGATAAGAACCAAAGTGAATGGCGATGTAAAACAACTGACGCGTGGAAGGCTCGTGGTCTGCTGCGGCTTCTCTGATCCTTTTATGTTATATTTATTTTTGACAACCGACGCACTTCCTGGTATCAATTCTTCCTATGTAGTATTCCATTCATTGTGGGATCTCACTGAGGATCAAAGTAGAAAAAAATAACGAGGCAATTCGAAATACTGAAGCCACAAAGGGAGTAAAAGTTGAATATCCTCACACTGAAGACGGAAGGAAGCGAGAAGACACGATAATGATATACAAATGAGAACCATCGCGGAGAAAGAATCTTGGGCAAAGAATTCACGAGCCATGAAGCGCCAGATAAAACATTCACAAGAAACTGCAGGAGAGAATGGCCACGCGAGAAGGATGAATACAATATCTTTCCAAATAAATCCCTGTCTTTTGGCGAACTCTTTCAGACCAACAAGGAGACTGGCAAATGAGTGTGTGTTTTTCTATTGTCTTATGTTGCTCTTGTTGCCAGCTTCTCCCCCCCCCCTTCTTACACGATGCAAATGAGCAAAATGTGGCGGACACGTGGGTATTATTAATGCTGCACTCTGGGGAGGAGTCTTAGTGGCACAAGGAACGTCACACGAATTACTAGGGAGAAAATTGTGAATCAGAATAGAATTTGGAAATGTAATGTGCTCAACTTTAAGAAAAATGAACTTAAAATTGTGAAGGTTAGTGATCAGAATACAATTTGAAAATGTAATGTGCTCAAAGTTCAGAAAATTATACTTAAATTTTGGAAGCGTAATGTACTCAACCTAAAGAAAATTAAACTTAAAGGATATATGAAAAAATGCTACTCAAACAGAAACACAGTAAAAAAAAAAAAGATGTTCTTAGTATCGACTCAAAAGATCTTCAATAGATAAATTAATAAGGATGATAATTGGAAATGGAAGAGCAAAGAGAAAATCTAAGTCTCCTATTTAATGAGGACCTTACTAACAAGGGAAGTATTTGGGTTAGGGAGTGTACAAAATAACTGTGGAATCGGCCCCTTACTTAGCCTCACCTGTTCCTTTTTTCTGGTACGCTTAAAAATGAAAGTGAATAACAACCCATTCACTATTTTCACCACGAGTTATTGGTGTGATTAGACGACTTTAGTGACATTACGAAGGGTCTACGGAAGTCAGAAGATTAATGGCCAGAGTCTGTACTATTCCAATCCCCACGTGAATTTATGAAGCTGTATAAAATCGCCAGATAATAAGCCTAATGAAAATAAAAACGCATGAAGTTGATAGCGGGGCGTGATCACGGTTTTAGTACTTTTATTGGTTACCTAGCAAACGACAAAAAATAAAAAAGGAGACTGTGCAAGTGGCTCTGTGTGTTTCATTTGGGTCAGTGCACGTGTGGGCCAGCTGGTGTGTTGCAGCTTCCCTTATTGCCTAATGGCCTTCTATTGTGCACCACGACTAACGCCACTTGAGGGAGGTGATGTGTAGTGTTGCGTATATAGTGTTGCAGAACGTTGTAACACATTGACACACACACACACACACACACACACACACACACACACACACACACACACACACCAGCCTTTTACGATTTTCCTTTTGCTTCATTAACTGATGAATTATTTCAATCTGTTCTTCATGATCATAGCTCAGTTTGTAATGATAATAGTTTTAGAAACTTTGAGTATTCTCCTTTATTTATTGAAAATGATAAATATAACAGTGATCTAGACGTAAAGGGGTTTTACTTAAGTAATAGATCTGTGAGTGCTCCAAAATCTAGTTACGTTTTTCTTGATAATATGTCCCTGTCCAATCACAATACTTTAACAATAGTAAATATGAATATTAGATCTATTCCGAAGAATCTTCATTATTTTCAAGATACAGTTTTACATACCATTCCTTGTAAAGTAGACGTCCTTGGTTTCACTGAAATTAGGTTACAACCACATCTTTCTTCTTTATATGAACTTCCAAACTACTATATGTATGCTAACTCTAGAAACGCACATGGTGGAGGTGTTGCAATATATATATCCAATGGATTTATGTCTTCTGTGCTAATTCCACTTACATTTTCAGAACCATTTATTGAATCAATAGGAGTTGAAGCAGTAATTAGGAATAAAAGAAACTTATTTGTATGTATTTATAGACCACCAAGTGGTAATTTTAACAGTTTCCTTGAGACCATGAGTGATATTTTGACTACAATACATGAAAAAATATACCAAAATATTTATATTTTTGGTGACTTTAATTTAGATTTATTAAAAGGCAATAATCACAATGTTCAGGATTTTGTAAACATTATGACTTCATTTTCACTTTTCCCATTTATAACTAGACCCACCAGAGTTACACACACTTCAGCCACGCTTATTGATCACATCTGGTCGACACAGTTGGAAGGAAATACTGGTAATTACATTATTCAAACTGATATAACTGACCACTTTCCTACCATTTCACAGTTTCAGCTCGAACATGCTCCACAGAAACCTGACTTTGTATTCAAAAGAGTAATTACTTCAGTTTCCTTGGAAAACTTCATTGCAGAGCTAGCTCTTCAGAGCTGGAATAATGTGTTTCATACAACCTGTTGTAATAGAGCTTTTGATGTATTTTATGATAAATTTTACGAATTATTTCAAAATCATTTCCCAATCACTAAACGTCGTTTAAACAAAAAAGCTGAAACTAGCCCCTATATCACTTCAGGTTTAAAGAAGAGCATTAAAGAAAAAAATAGGTTAGAAAGACTTGCCAAAAAATGGCCCATAACTTTTGGAAACATATATAGAAAATATAGAAATAAATTAACTTCAACTTTACGAGCTGCTAAACATCTGTATTATAAAAAGCAACTTAATGAAAACCAAGGTAATCCCAGAAAACAATGGAACACTGTTAATTCTATTCTAGGAAGAGCAAGCATTTCAAATAAGCGTAATATTGAATTAAGTCCATCCTGCACGAATATATCTAATAAATTTAACGAACATTTTCTGAAAGACAACTCTGTAGTAAATGAATCACAATATGACTATGTAAAATATCTTAAAAATTCACCTTGTTTCTCCATGTATCTAGCTCCTACCAATGAAACTGAGGTAATTAAAGTTATTAATACACTATGCTCCAAGACACCGGGATACGATGATATACCTCCTAATGTTCTTAAACTTTCCTCTGCCTTGATATCCTTTCCCCTGACACATATCATAAATTTATCATTAAGGACTGGAATTTTTCCAAATAAATTGAAAGTTGCCAAAGTACTTCCATTATTCAAGTCTGGGGATAGAGGTGACATAAATAATTATCGGCCAATTTCAATTCTTCCTGCATTTAATAAGATTTTTGAGAAAATAATTTCGTTTCGAATAGTTACCTACCTTGAACAAAATAATCTTCTAGCAGTACAGCAACATGGTTTCAGAGCACAACACTCCACTGAATCAGCATTACTGGAATTTGTCAATAATGTATACACATGTTTAGAAGAGAAATTGTACGTCACAGGAATTTTCTTAGACTTGTCAAAAGCTTTTGATACTTTAGATCATACTATCCTACTTACAAAATTAGAATTTTTAGGGATTAGGGGGTTACCTTTAAAATTGTTAAAGAATTATCTCAGTAATAGGAAACAAACTGTATTTTGTAATCAGATGTATTCTCCATTTAAACTTATATCTAAAGGTGTACCTCAGGGCTCTGTTCTGGGACCGATCCTTTTTTTGATCTATATTAATGACATTGTGAACTCTACCTCAGACTCTAAATTGTTGATTTATGCAGATGACACAACTTTGTTAATTAATGATAAGAACTTAGATGCACTTCATGTAAAGGTAACATCAGAACTAAATAATGTAAAATGCTGGATTCGGGCTAATAGATTAAGACTTAATATTTCCAAAACAAATTACATTCTGTTTCAAAATAGATCAAGAAAATATTCCATTCCTCCTGTATTAGTAGATGGTACCGTTATAAAACAAGTTTCCCATACAAAGTTTCTTGGTGTTATTATTGACGAAAACTTGAATTGGAAATATCACATTGATCAGACATGTTTAAAGCTTGCTAAAATAACTGGAATTTTATATAGAATTCGACATAATCTCACAACACAATCACTCATTAGCATTTACTACACTCTCTGTTATCCACATTTAATATACTGTGTTTCTATATGGGCTTCTACGTGGCCTTCATTTTTAACTAAAGTATCTGTAATGCAAAATAAAATTCTTCGCTGTATATTTTTCCTGAAAAAGTTTGAGTCAACATCTCATATATATTCAACTGAAAACATTCTCAAGTTTCCATTCATACACAAGTACTTTACATTATTATTAATATACAGGAATCTAAGTATTAGTGCAATATTCAGAATAGTAGAAAATGAGGCTCACACTAGAAGTAACAATATTAACTTAAGGTATCCTCAGTTTAGAACAATTTTATTTAAGAATAGTGTCATAAGTTTTGGACCCAAATTATTTAATAGTTTGCCTCTAAATATAAAAGTTCTTCTTACAACAGCTAATAATTTTCAATTTAAACGAAAGATTAAGGGGTTTCTACTCACTCAACAAAAAATGTAATTTTTTTTACTTTTTCTGATTATTATTATTATTATTATTATTATTATTATCATTATTATTATTATTATTATTATTATTATTATTATTATTAATATTATTTATGTTTGTTCATAATTATGATGAATATTTATATGTTCTATATTGTTTGTTATTATTATTATTATTATTATTGTTATTATTATTATTATTATTATTATTATTACTTATCTTGGATATTGTACATAATGGTGAGTTAACGTAAGTTAGAATCCGTTCCTATAAGCGTCAATCATGCCATTTTAAATAAACGTCCGTCAGGGAGCTCCGGCTCGACGGGCCATTGCTAATATTTTTGTGATATATATGTATATTACTTTGTATTTTCTTCTGTTAGCAATAAATGTTTACTTACTTACTTACTTACTTACTTACTTACACACACACACACACACACACACACACACACACACACACACACACACAAAGGTCATGTATGCACTCTAGTTTCAGCCAAGACATTATTTGACAAGAAGTCCTAACTATTCTTCATCATTATTCTTGTCATATTTCATTTCCTCTTTGCCTTCATATCTCCTCCTCCTCCTCCTCCTCCTGGTCTCTTCTTTCTCGCCCTCCTCTTGTCCAACACCGGATACAAGTAGCAATAGTGAAAGTTTTTTGTTTTATCTCTTTCCAATATATAAAATTTTCATGCAGTTTCCCCCGCCGCACTGCATGTCATATCTCCCTCCCCTTGGTGTCCTCCGAGTGAGTGAGTGCTGCAGTGGAAGGAGTCTCCGTCCCTTCTGCTGTGTTTCTCTCTCAGTGTTGATTACTATGCATGTCACTTCATAAGGGACACAGGGTAATGCTTGTTCGTCCCTTGTATTCTTTCCTCGTTTGTTTATTTTTATTCTACTATTCCATTGAGTCTTCTACTGGTGGTGGTGGTGGTGGTGGTGGTACTATTGCTATTTATTTTCTATTTTCAGGTCTTTTTTTCTTTCTTTCTTCTTCATTTTTTGTCTTTTTTTTTTGCTTCTTTTTCTTTCTTCGTCTCCTCCTCTACGTTCTCCTTACTCTTGGCCTTTTTCTCGTGCTCCTCTTCCTCCTCCTCCTAGTCCTTCT
>JAHFWG010000640.1:21895-26895 GCA_020233015.1 Callinectes sapidus | reverse complement strand
TGAAGTGGAGCCATGCACGCTTTGGGGAGTCGTTGAAACTGGTGAAACATATATTTGTTAGAATAAGGATATAAAACTGTCCAAAATAACATGTTGTCCGGGATAATGATATAGAGTTGTGAGAATAATATCATGTCTGCTATAAAAAAAATGATAGAGTTGTTAAGATAATGATATACAGTTCTTGGGCGTATCATATGACCATTAGAAAATATAATGTAAATGTTGTGAAAGAAATATAGATATTGGAAAAAAATAATATAGAGGTATTGGAAATAATAACAGTGTAGCCCTTGTTAATGTTAGTGGTGATAAGAACTTACTGCGAGGTCTTATCCCTTTCAGTATTAGGACACATTTTTACCACTAATTTGGGTGTGACTGGACGATTTTATTGGCATTATGAGGAGTGTATGTAGGTCAGAAGATAAATGACCAGAGTCTGCACTATTTCAATCCCCGCATAAGTTCCTAAAGCTGTGGAAAATCGACAAATAATAACCGGAATAAATATGAAAATGCGTCCCACTACTGATGGTTTTTAATAGCACTGATGACACAACAGTACCAACATAAATTACTCACGCCCAGCAGGTGACACAAGGCGGCCACTACATACCTGTGGGTGAAAAATGGTCAATTAGTTTAAGTTAAATATCAAAATATGTAATAATAATGCAAATAATAAAAGTAATAAGAACAAGAGTGGTAGTAGTAGTAGTAGTAGTAGTAGTAATGGGAAAAAAAGAACACAAAAACAACAAAAACAACAACAACGACAAAGAACAATGGTAAACAAAAAGAAAAACAAAGAACAAAACAAAAATAGAAAAACAAAAAGAAAACAATGAAAACAGGAAAAAAATCAAAAAGAGAAAAGCAAAAGAGCAAAGAAACCAAAAAGAATAGATATAATAACAGAAAGAAAAGAAGAAGAAGAAGAAGAAGAAGAAGAAGAAGAAGAAGAAGAAGAAGAAGAAGAAGAAGAAGAAGAAGAAGAAGACAAAGAGGTGGAGTAGCAGGTAGGAGAAAGGTTCCTAACAAGGTTATGTAATTGAGCAGACCACTCCATTATGCAAGTTCCTACTACAAGAGGAGAAGGAGGAAGAGGAAGAGGAAGAGGAAGAGGAAGAGAATGAGAATGAGAAGGTGGAGGAGAAAAATAAGGATAATGAAGAAGAGAAGGCATTTCCTGTTCTTAAATTACGTTTCCTTCCATGAATAAGTAAGTAATTTCACGAGTCAAGGTGATAATGATTACAATGATTATGATGATGATGACGATGATGAGGAAGCAAACTGAAAATGATAAAGAAAATGATAATGAAAACAAAGCACACATCCAAAACAAATGAAGAAGAAAAAGGTAATAAAAACAATAATGACGATAATGCAAACACCATTAAGATGACTCAGAAAATGATAGACAGATGGTGATGATGAAAGTAATGATGGTGGTGGTGGTGGTGGGGGGGGTGGTGGTGGTGATGGTGATGAGAATAGCAGGCGAAGGCAATAGCACTTCTCTTCTTCCCCAAACACTCTCCACACCCTCCCTCCCTCCCTCCCTTCCTCTTCCCCTCCCTTCTTCCCTTCCCTTCCCTCTTCTCCTCTTCCCTTTCCTAAGAGTGATTAATGTTTGGCAGCAAAGAGACAGAATCAAATTAAATCTTGTTGATGTGCACGAGCTAATAGATGAGAAGGAGGAGGAGGAGGAGGAGGAGGAGGAGGAGGAGGAGGAGGAGGAGGAGGAGGAGGAGGAGGAGGAAGAGGAGGAGGAAAGGAAGGAAGGATAAAACAGAACAAGGGATAAATGAAGGATAGAAAAGAAGCAAAGGCGAAGACAGTAGAGAGAGAGAGAGAGAGAGAGAGAGAGAGAGAGAGAGAGAGAGAGAGAGAGAGAGAGAGAGAGAGAGAGAGAGAGAGAGAGAGAGAGGAGAGAGAGAGAGGAAAAAAAATCAAGGAACATGGAAAGACAATAGTGAAGGAGTGAGAAGAGGGAACAGAGGGAGAAGAGAGAAAAGGATTGAGAGGAAGAACACAGAAATAGGATAAAAAAAATAGAGAAGGTAGAAATAGGTAAGAACAGAGGAGAGAACAAAGGAAGCAAGGAAGGAAGGAAGGGTAAAGCAAGAGAAGTAAAAAAAAAAAAGAAAAAAATAGTATGAGAGGTGGAGAGAAATAAATGGAAGAAAATGGAGACAAAAGAGAAGGAGAAATGGAAGGGAAAAACTGAATAATGAGAGGGAAGAGGTAAAATATGGCTGGATAAATGCAAGGAGATGAGAAGGAAAGAGATAAAGGAAAGGAAAGAAAAATGAAGAGAACAAAAGAATAAAAACAAAAATATGAGGAGATACCGAACGAAAAAGGAAGAAACAAGAAAAAAGAAAGATAAAGGAAGAGAAAAAGGAAAAATTGCAGAAAGTGACAAAAAATAAGAAAAAGGAAGATGGTTGAGTAAAAATGAAGAGATAAAATAATAAAATAAAATACGGAATAAAGGAAAAGGATAATAGGAAAGAAATTAGAAAGGAAGCAAATTTCTACTCCATCTTTCCTTATTTTCTTACTCTCTTCTTATTCTTGTAAATTATTCTCTGTAACTCTATTATTTCCATTTTCCTCCTCCTCATTATCATCACCTCCATACTCTTTTTTTTTTTCTCTCTCTCTCTCTCTTCTGCTTTCTTTTCATTTCATCTATTACTCCTTTCATATTTTCACCTTCACCATTTTTTCCATCCTCTTCTTCAACAAACACGAAAGTACACATCACTTAACATAAAACACGTTCAAAACATGTTATTCATTTGATCATATGGAATCTCTCTCTCTCTCTCTCTCTCTCTCTCTCTCTCTCTCTCTCTCTCTCTCTCTCTCTCTCTCTCTCTCTCTCTCTCTCTCTCATCAATTTCTTTCACCCATTACTGTCTTTCTTTATTAGTTTTCACTCGTGTTGTATTCTCGTCTTCCCCTCAACGTTTAATAACTTTTTTTTTCTCTATTTTTTTCCCTCTCGTTCATTCTTCTGCTTGTTCTTTTTATCTTCTCCCTCTTTTATTGTGTGTTTCGTCACCTCTCTCTCTCTCTCTCTCTCTCTCTCTCTCTCTGCGCTCTCCTCTCTCTCTCTCTCTCTCTCTCTCTCTCTCTCTCTCTCTCTCTCTCTCTCTCTCTCTCTCTCTCTCTCTCTCTCTCTCTCAGGATGTGTGAAAGCACTCCGAGGCACAGAGAAAATGGACTGGAAGGAAGATGGCAGATATTTGTGGTACTCCTCCTCCTCCTCCTCCTCCTCCTCCTCCTCCTCCTCCTCCTCCTCCTTCTTCTTCTCCTACTTCCTTCCCTGCATTATGTTCTCCTTTGTACTCCTCGTCTTGGCTTTCCTCTTTTTCTCTCCTTTCTCTTGTCTTTATTTTGGGTTTTCTTGTTCTTTTCTCCTTTGTCATCTTTAATATTTACTTTTCTTGTTTTTTTCTTTTTCTCTCTCTCTTTTCCTCCTTGCACTGGCTTCCGCTCGTTCTTTTTTCCTTTCTTCTTTCTATTGTCTTCCTTTTGTTGTGTTTTCTTGTTCTTTCTTACGTTCTCTTATTTCTTTTTTCCTCTTCGTCCAGGATTTTTCTTAATCTTTTTTTCCTCTTTCTTTTCCCTCTTCGTCTTATTTTTTCTGAATTTTTTTCCTCTTCGTGTTGGATTCTTTTTGTTCTTTTTACCTTTCTACTTTTTTTCTCTTCATCTTCGCCCTTTCTAATGTAATGTTCGTTTTTAACTTCAATATATCTATCTCCAAAAAAGGCTTCTCCCAATAATGACCTCCTCCTTCTCCTCCTCCTCCTCGCTCACCTCCACCTCCTCCACGACCACTTCCTCCTCCTCCTTCTGTACTGTCCTGTCTCTCTTCCCTGTAGATAGTTAGCAGTAGTCACCAGGCAGTCTTGAAAGGACCAAAAGGTTTGCTGCTGCTGCTTGGCCTTCCTTTGTATTCCTCCTCCTCCTCCACCTCCTCCTCGTTATTCTCCATAATTTTTCATGCAAGGAGGGAACAATACACAGAGACCTTCAGCTTCATCTCCACAAAAATAAGCTGAAATACTGAGCTCTTTCTTCATTTGGTTTAGTGTTGACGTGGTGGCAGTGTCACTCTATATAAAACTCCGAGGCGACAAAAGGAATGAATATATAAATAAGTCTTCTAGGAAAATAAAAATAATAATGGTTGAAGGAATGTAGATGTGTTTGGGTACTATTTGAGAGAGAGAGAAAGGAGGGGAGGGGGTAGAGTGAGAGAGAGAGAGAGAGAGAGAGAGAGAGAGAGAGAGAGAGAGAGAGAGAGAGAGAGAGAGAGAGAGAGAGAGAGAGGAAAAGAGAGGGAAGAAATAATAAAAAGATACATACATACAGACAAGTCAAATAAAAGAAGGAAAAAAGAAGGGAAACTATAAAAGGAAAGAAAATGAAGAAAAGAATAAGGAAAGAGCGAGGAAGAGGTACAGAAAATGAAAGGCAGGAAGGGGGAAACTAAAGGAGATATAAACTGAAATAAATGACAGGAAAATCAAATTAGGTAATGGAGGTAAAGAAAATAGTAAAAAAAAAAAAAATAATAATAATAATAACGCAAGAAACACACACTTCAAAAGATTGATGAAAATAATTGACGCAAAGAAAAAAAAGGAATAATAAAATTGAGAGGTTGAAAGAAAAAAAAGGGAAATGCAATAAATAGAGATGAAGAGTTAAATAAAAGAAATACAGATAAAGAATAAAAGAAAACATGTAAAAGGGAACACTAAAATAAAATATAGAAAAATAGAAAAGGAAATTATGTAAAAAGGTCAGTAATAATGTATGAAATAAAGTGAAAAGGTGAAACATATAAAAAAATAAAAATAAAATAATCAAAAGAAAAAAAAGAAAAAAATCTGGAGCTATGAGAAAGGAACTAAAATAACAAAAGGAATAAATCAAAGAATGAAGAAAGAAAAGAGAACGAAGAATTGATG
>JAHFWG010000788.1:37703-58357 GCA_020233015.1 Callinectes sapidus | reverse complement strand
GAGAGAGAGAGAGAGAGAGAGAGAGAGAGACGATAAACTTCACTTTGTTTCAAGCAAAGATAATAAGCAGCCTTCTGAGAACCTAAACGTGACATCCCTCCTCCTCCTCCTCCTCCTCCTCCTCCCTGAGACGGACAGGGTGAGACTGGCTGGAGGGATGTCGCTGCGTCCCATCACCTCGACAAATATTAGCTTCCCGGTGATGGTTTTCGTAGTTAATTCATGTATGCTAATTCCCGAGCGGAGCGGAGAAGCGGAGAAGCCACGCCGACATTTGCATGCCAAGTCCGCCTTCTTAATGTTCTTCACTCTCGATTTTACATGGCAAAAAACATCTGCCTCCACCTGGCTGGGCGCAGAAGGAGGAGGAGGAGGAGGAGGAGGAGGAGGAGGAGGAGCAAGAGAAGGGGGTAGGAGCCCGGAAGGAAGATGTGGGACGCTGGAAAGATGAGCGGGAGGAAAACATACGACGAGAAAACGAAAGCAGATGAAGGAGAGACTTAGTGAAGGTGTTTGAATAAGCCCCTCAATAGGGAGCAAACTGTGTAGGCACCATGAGCTTCCCCTCATCCCCCTCACCACTAATGAAGAAATACTTTCTTCCCAACAGGTTTGGTTCAAAAATAGGCGAGCAAAATGGAGAAAACAAAAGAGAGAAAACCAAAATGCCGCCACAGAGATGACAGTCACGCCGCCACACCTTCAGGACACCGCCTCCAGCACAACAGAGTCGCAGCGCGCCAGCCCAAAACCCCGCGGCCGCAGCAGCAGGAAGGGCAGAGTGAGGGGCGACATGGTGCCCCAACACACCTCCCTTCACTGCCACACTCTGAAAGACGGTGCTAAGGTGTCCCAGGAAAGAAATACTTTTGAGGAAACAATCGACAGGAAACATTCCAGTGAAGAGAGAGCAGGAGGCAGCAATCGTGGAACAGCTGGGTGCAGTGGCAAGACCCAGGAAGATAGGTTAGTGGAGCTTATGCATGGATTACAGACCACTGCATTATGTGCAATGTATATGAGGATCTTCCGTGTTTGTGTGTTTGTGCGTGGATGACGGTAGGTCAAGGGGGTGGCCACAGAACTCATGGTTGCCTTCTACTGGGAGTTACTTGGTACGGGAAGGGAGCCTGCATGGATTTTAGCGAGGCGTGACCGTCGGGAATAGTGCCATAGGGTAGGCTAGGCGAAGCGCCCTCTGGTGAGAGTAGATGTTTCAAATGTTCAGGTTATTATTCTATAAGATCTTTCTCCAGCAATGCCGTAATGTCTTGATATGCGTTGGATAGAAAGACAAGTTTCTAAAGACTTAAAGGAAACATGAACTGACGAAGAAATGTTATTAAGGGCTATATTTCACATCTCTGTGCTGCTCCTCTACAACATTTGAAAGGCTGTGATTAAAATTACGCGGAGTATTTAAGCGCAATTATTCTTATGGTTTTGGTGACAAATTAACAAGATTTCTACATTCCTAACTTAGAAACACTCTTGAAAAACCCGGTTAACTATATTTATGAGTTTGGAAAATGAGAGAGCAGAGCGTTTGAGAGTATCTGACTGAGAATGGTGAGACTTCATTAAAAGTACTAACCCAAATGAAAACAGTGGCAGAAGTCTGATATTAGCTGGTATTATGATCAACCTTTGGCCCACAGACAGCACTGTTAGTTTTCTATGATCGCATGAAGACAACTTTTAATTTTTGATATTTTCTTTAATGTAAATGTACTGTAGAATCACTCATAGACTCGTAGTTGTTTTGATTTAATTTTGCATCTTTCTTTCTTTGTATTTATCTATTAATTGTTATTATTATTATTATTATTATTATTATTATTATTATTATTATTATTATTATTATTATTGTTGTTGTTGTTGTTGTTGTTGTTGTTGTTGTTGTTATAGTTTTTCTCCGTGTCTACGTGCGTTCGTAAAATTTAGTATATATATATATATATATATATATATATATATATATATATATATATATATATATATATATATATATATCATTAGTATATATTATTATATTATATAATTAGTATTATATAATTAATTATAATTAATATTATTATGTTATATAATTAGTATATATTATATTAGTATATATTATATCATAAATACATATTAGTATATTATCATTTCTGATTTCATATTTTTCCTACTCTCTCTCTCTCTCTCTCTCTCTCTCTCTCTCTCTCTCTCTCTCTCTCTCTCTCTCATGTATGTTGTGTAAATAGATCAGATAAACCAGAAGAAGGCCAAGCGAATAAGAAATAAAACAATAATAAAGACGAGCACAGCATTCCAATGAAAACATCGCTGAAGGATAAAAGACAATGCTTCCTTGTGAATAACTTATAAGCAACAAACATTCTCTTATCTGTAATGCAGATAATGATAAATATATGTCGCAATAGAGTGACAGGACGTACACACACACACACTCTCTCTCTCTCTCTCTCTCTAAGTTATGTTTTGAATTTCCGATTTTTTTTCTTCATAAGCATTTCCCATGAGTTAATGTGATGTTTGGTCGATTAACGTGAGTTCAGCCTAACAAATACAAAATAAACTAGGAAAGAAGTGAGATGGTTATTAAGTTAAGATGAGGCATGTTGTGCATTTCCCTTTCTTCTTCTTCTTCTTGGGACCTCCTTCACTTTGAATCATCTACTCTAGTTCTTTATATTCATTCAATCAATCATTCATTTACTGATTTCATTAGTTTAGTTTATTCACTGCTTCTTTTTCACTGTTACTCCTCCCTCATTTCATTTCTTCCCCGCAGCTCTGTATTAAGAAGTATATATAAGTTAATACATTTTATAATTCCTTTACATCAAATACGTTCCCGTTGCAGCCGTTTGTAAGGAAGTGAGGGTGGAGAGTGGTGGGTGGCGGGGCGGTGTGGCGGTGTGAGTGAAAGGGGGATGGGATGGGGATTGGGGAGGAGACAGTGATAGTGGGGAGCAAGCGTGGCATCATACAGCGGGAGCCGCCGGCTAGGGTTATGGCAGTGGCGGTATTTCCCGGATGTGTGACTCCTTTGTTCTGTCATGCTTGTAACTCCTCTCCTTCACCCGTACAAGACACATTATTTCACTGCTTGGGTTATTTCAAATACGACATGATTTCTCCTCAGTGTACAGCATCTGAAATTCAAACCAGCATCTTAATTTGTTCAGGGTTATGGAAGTTATTTTGTCATGCCACTTCCTCACTGATAAGCTCAGAGGTATGCAAGCTTTCATAAACTCCGGCCAAACAAGGTTAGGTTGTTTTATAAACGAAGGAAATCACCTGGTTTGTCCTAGCTGGCATTCCCTTACCAAGCCAAGCCAACGGTTCGGTAACTTTCCACGTTTTTAGGTAAGGACGTTATGACGGGAAGCAGATAGAGCGTATACCAACATTAGGATCAATAATACAATCTTCTGTATATCAGCTACTTTGAACTGTATCTACAAATATAATATAATGGTGCATGATGTTTGATATATGCATTGTAGCTTATATGTATGAAAATAATACTAAGCTACTATTAGTGATAATAGTTTAGGTCAAATGTTTTGACTATAATGATGATAATGATGGTAATGATGGTGCAGCTACAGTAGGTGATGATAATGATAGGTTGATTACCATTCATTGACATACTGTATGCATACAATTACGTAGATTTGTCTGTATTCACTTAGAATTCAAACATGTAGCTATAATGTCTGGGCACAATATAGTATATAACTGATTAATAGTAAACTATCCTGCCTACAGAAGAAAACCGGTAGTGATCATAATACATTTGACGTTTCTCGGCCTGAGCTTACGTAAATACAAAGATTTGGCGCGCCACTATTGCCAAATGTAGGCGCATAGTGGGATAATACAGAAAATACATGTGTCACAGTTAAATAACCATGAAAATAAATATAATTATTTCAAGGTCAAGTAATTTTTGGATATCCGTTTATGTGTTTTTATAAATAAATTGCCTATCAACATTTTCAATTTAGTACAGCGTGGCAAACCAGCATTTTTTTGTTGCGTAGCTCCCGCTTTGATTGTAATAAGTTAGCTTCCAAAGTAAGCGTATATATTAGCATTGCAACACATCACATACATTATAAATAATTTCTAAGTGTAACCTACTTATATTATTAGTTTTATGCATTATGAAAGACACACGGCGATATACAAATGAGCGTCGGGCGGAGCAATACACGGCAGCGTTGTGTTTGAGCCTGCTGATTGGCGGGAGGTTCGCGCCAAAATCAAGTAAATACAATGCCGGGTGATGGAAGCTGTACCAGTCTCTGTTTGAATTCCCACCGGAGAAGGCGTGCTTGGCTGTCCTCCTCACCTCACACACTATCACAAGATGGCCAACGTGCTTTCAGAGAGGATCAACAACATCCTGATTGAAAACAAAGAGAATCCACAGGTTAGAAGGCTTTGGTTGTGGTGATAGTCTGGGTAAGGAGGGAAGGATGGGTTTTCTGACTCCTGCCTTGTGTCTTGTTACTAATGCACCTTTTTCTCTCCACAGGTTATAAAGACAAAGAAGAAGAACAATGAGAATGAAGCCTCGCCAAAGAAGGAAGTCTCCCCGAAGAAGAAGGTAAGTTAGCATTGATTTATATCGAGTAGAAACCAGGCTGGCTTTTCTTCTCACATTAACCCCTTCAGTACTGAGACATTTTCATATTTTACTTATTTGTCGATTTTCTACTGCTTCAGAAACTCATATAGGGGTTGAAATAATACATACTCTGGCCATTAATCTTCTGGCGTCCCTAAACCCTTCCTAATGTCAATAAAATCGTCTAATTACTCTCTAACTCGTAAAAATGCTTCCCAGTATTTAAGGAATTTAGTCTATCTTCTTTTTTCATTCATCTATTGTCTCTTAGTTCCTTTGTTCTCTATCAGTGTTATTGTTATCTTTACTTGTTCTTTTCTTCGTTTTTGTTCTTTGTTTGCCTTCTTGTCTTGGTTTCTGTATCAGTTATATATATATATATATATATTTATATGTGTGTGTGTGTGTGTGTGTACATATTCTCGTTTTATTCTGTCCTTTTCACAAGTTTGACCATTGCAGGTTGCCAATCTCGGCAAGTCTGAGCCGCTGCTGAAGGAGAACCCTCGCCGCTTTGTAATCTTCCCCATCCAGTACAGTGACATCTTCAACATGTACAAGAAGGCGCTGGCGTCGTTCTGGATCACAGAGGAGGTGGACCTGACCAAGGTAACGTGTACTTTTGTGTGTGCCTAGTTCCTTGTTAACAGGTTTGGTTAATGTCCTTTAGAGAGATGAGTTATTATAGTGGTGGTGAAATATCAAGGAGTGTTGTGCTCCTTATGCAGAATATTGAGGTAAGAACTGTGTAGAGATAGTTGAGAGATGAAGGAATACTGCTTAATGAAGTACGGGTTAGTATGATAGTGTGTCAAGTAATAATGATAATACTAATGAGATGATCTGTAATAGAATGAGGGTGAGGGATTAGCCTGGAAACTGGTGATGGAGATATTGAAGTATAATATTTTTGTTATTTACCTGTTTCAGCCTGAGTTGTTAGGTTTTGACTCTGTACAAGTTCAACTCAGGAACTCCATGTTTGTTTCAAGAGGTTATTGAGGCCTACATGGCTATACATTGTCATTACATTGCATAGTATTGCTTCGCTGCTCATTGTTAGTTCCTTCTGTTTTCTTACACTTTCAATCAGGAACAGTATACTTTTGTTCATCCAACTTTTTCATGAACCCAGACTGAAGGTGGTGTCTTTGGCCCAGTGAACTACTTACATTCATTACATTACGTCATCTGACAATGTATTTTCATGTTATATGATTAGGTTCTCAGGCTAATCTAGAGAGAGAACTTTGTAGATGTTAAAGACTTAAAAATAGCGTTTGCTAAAGAAAAGAAATGATATTGTATGTTTTATACATCTTTCATTTAGACAGTATTATGTCTTCAGAGTGTGCCATGATAAATATCAAGATTCACAGTATGTTGGATTTTTTATGTTAAATATATATGTTATATATTATTTGTTTTTGTTTTTCTGTCTTGCAGGACTTGGGTGACTGGGAGAGCCTGAAGGATGAGGAGAGGCACTTCATCTCCCATGTCCTGGCATTCTTTGCTGCCTCTGATGGGATTGTCAATGAAAACCTGGTGGAGCGGTTCTGCCAGGAAGTGCAGGTACCTGAGGCGAGGTGTTTCTATGGTTTCCAAATTGCCATGGAGAACATTCACAGTGAGATGTACAGTTTACTCATTCAGACTTACATTAAAGACACTGATGAGCAGAACAGGTTGTTCAATGCCATTGAGACCATGCCCTGTGTGAAGAAGAAGGCTGACTGGGCACTGAAATGGATTTCCAATGAGACTGCTTCATATGCAGAGAGAATCATTGCCTTTGCTTCAGTTGAAGGTATTTTCTTCAGTGGCTCCTTTGCATCCATTTTCTGGCTCAAGAAGCGAGGCTTGATGCCTGGGCTCACCTTCAGCAATGAACTCATATCTCGGGATGAGGGTTTGCACACAGACTTTGCGTGTTTGATGTTTAAGCATCTTGTGAATAAGCCAGGCCAAAAGAGAATATATGAGATTGTCAGTGATGCTGTGCAGATTGAGCAGGAGTTCTTGACTGATGCTCTTCCTGTCAACCTGATTGGCATGAACTGTGTGCTGATGAGGCAGTACATTGAATTTGTTGCTGACAGGTTACTTGTAGAGTTGGGATGTGACAAGTTGTACAATGTAGAAAATCCATTTGATTTTATGGAAAACATTTCATTGGAGGGCAAGACAAACTTCTTTGAGAAGAAGGTTGGTGAATACCAGAAGTGTGGTGCCATGGCCACAGAGAACCAGCGCCAGTTCACACTGGAAGCTGATTTTTAACAAAGGTTCTTTGCTAAATCCATATGTAGCAGGCTTGCAGTTCCCTTCAAGGGGTGTGGCCAAATCCAGATTAACTCCCCAATTTCCCTCAGTGTAGGATAGTCACCTTGTCCAGCAGGCAGGTGGTACAAGAGTATCTTTGTTCCAAGATATTTATTTGTGATTTTCTCTTATTAAATGAAACTCATACATGTCTTGACAAAAAAGTACACTTAGCAGTTTTTAAAGGATTATATTTGAGTGCAATGGACAAAGGTATTATATTATTTTGATAAATATTTTTAGCTGAACATTGAATGCGATGGACAAAGGTTTATGCTCTGATGAATATTTTTATCTAAAAATTGTATTGCACCAAATCATTCATATTTCATCTTCACATTTTCTCATTGAAATCATTAGGTTAAGAAAGAAATACTTTTTAAACATTTTTTGTGTGGTAGTGTTTGAGTGAGTGATGAATTGTGTATTTTAGTAATAAGGTAATAGACCACACAAGACAAATCTCAGATTTTTCCTTGTGGGGTTCTGCAAGCAGTGTAATGAACCACATATTACTAGAACATTGTCCTTTATGTTTAGTAGTGATATGTGTGGACATTATTTTGAAAGTGAACTGAGTGTTTGATTTTATAATAAATTTTGGTAACAATTTTATCCCTTAATACAAGTAACCTAAATGTGTATAAATTATAGAGCTTCAGTTCTTGGCTTTTAGAAGATTAAATTCCTTATAAGTAAAAAGAATGCATGCACTTGTTTGCTGGTCACACTTTGATTGGCTCGTGTGGAACAAATCTCCTCTTGACAATGTGAATGTTCTTGTTGGAGAGACAGATGACGTAGCTGTGGTCCGTGTAGGTTACTGAAATGAAAGTTTTATAAATAATGCACCAGTATATTTTGTCAACATATTGGAATTCTAATGCAGCAATAGTTAACAACATTATGCTTTATTTTCATGCATTTTTTAGGCTGACTTAATACAAATTAGTACAGGTATCCATCTCATAGGAAAGAATTGCATTAAACTAAAGGTGGAATGGAACTCACTTGAGATTTTCTTGAAGGCATCTCCCGAGTCTCCAGGCCAGAGCTGTCCCTTGTTGATGCGAGTCAGCATACAGAGCATGGTGTTGGCCATCTGCTCAGCGTTCTCAAGTTCTCCACCTGACTATAATGACAGGTTTTTGCTAACTCAGGCCTTGCATTCATCACCTAATATTTTATGTTCATCAAATCGTTACACTACGTATTAAAGACTACTCGTTACCTTCCGCCATTGTGATATTGACTTATGTGTGGAAGACTATATAACTGAGATCTCTACATAAAGTCTGTACATGGCAGAACAAAAGCACAAAGTTCGCACGGTATTTTCATGTAAGGAAGTCTGTAGCAAAATGTTCAGGTAGAAGAAAAAAATATTTGAATTATAGAAGGCAAAAATTAATGATAGAATAACTTACAGCAATCACTGCTCCATCTTCACTGATGATGAGGTGACCAACTTCATCTGGAACTCTGCCTATGCCATGCATGGTGTCACTGCAGTAATGAAAAGAAACTCCTTTACTTCAAGAATTTTCCATTCTTATTTCTCTTCCAAACACATTTTACCTACTGACACCTTGTTAAAAAATTATTTAAGAGTAGTTTTCTGGCTTACAATTACTGAACTCAGGCAGGTCAACACACTACTAGAATATCGTGGGTCAATAAGTAGTTTCACCCAACAAACAAATCTCTGATGTAGTTTTTGTTTTCCTGTTGAGGAAACTCACCAGAAGAAATACATTGGCCACATCAGAGATTCCTTGTTTGTGTGAAACTAAACTGGCCGTAGTATTAACTGGCAAGCACTACCATGTTACCTTGTCATTGTAAATATATTGAGACTGAGGTTGCTACTCATTATAAGAGACTGAAGCCAATATGACCATCCTGAAGCAGTACTGTGAATTGCAAGCCATAATGAACACTTACTCCTTCGTGCAGTCAGTGCCACCCTCCTCCATCTCAGGATCTCATGGAAAGAATAAATGAAAGAATGCTTCTGGACACACAATCAAGTAACAGAACTTCAGGTCCTACTAACTAGCCTTCGTAATTTATGAACTCAAATGGCTATAGCTGGCACGAACGAGATATGTATAATCTTTTGCTTTATCTATTTGATGGGAGTGTATAAATGTTCCTTGATAATATTGATAATGTAATAAGTTTACTTTAGTGGTGATGGAGGTACGGCGTGGAGATAAGGAGATTCCCCGCCCACTTCTCTGAGACTGCAATTCCTTCCCTACGGTAACCACAGCTTTCTATCTCCATCCCTTTCATTTACATCTCTCTAGGATATCAGCAGTGAGTAATATGACCGTAGTCTTGCTTACGAGGTGATGTACGTCCTGGTGATGAAGTCAATGTGTATCACGTGATGCGCCTCACTCCTCGGTCAGCTGTTTTGACATCACCAAACACCATCACATGTAAACATCTCTCACCAACTTCGGCGTTTTTCTCTTCGGCTCACATTTTAGTTTGATTAATGTGTAGATTCATGATATAAGTAAAATAAAATACACAAATGATCTGTAATTGTTTGAGTAAAATATTATGTTTCATGTTTCTTCTCATATTCCCATCTTCCTCTTTTTCTTTACATTATAATAAATTTACTCTTCATATGCATATAACCACTCTATATATTCCACCTAGTTTACTATACACTTATTAATAATTACAAAATACTACAATATATAGGCATACCTCAGTACTTTTAGGGATATCACATTCATCTCGACACTTTGAACAATAACACAGCGTGGACAACATGTGAGGATGGGCTCCAAGGCACTTCTCAAAACCAAGTAAGATTTAAGCCTCGTTCACCTTCCCCTGCTACTTTTCCCAGTGTATTATGAGGTGTACCATGTGGTGGCAGTGTATATAGCATGTAACTTGAACCGCAGTGTTGCTCGAGGGAAGGTTGTGGTGGAGGTAGCTTCGGTGATCTTAATGACTTACCCCCTCAGTACTGGGACGTATTTTCATATTTATTCTGCTTACTATTTGTCGGTTTTATACAGGTTCAGAGTCTTGTAGGGATTGAAATAGTACAGACTCTGGCCATTAACCATCTCACCTCCATAGATCCTTGGTAATGTTCATAAAGTCTAATCACATCCCAAAAGCTCGTGGTAAAAAGGTGTCCCAGTACTGAAGGGGTAAAGATGGTTTTGTCCTTATAGGTGTATTGTTTTCTCCTATCTCCAGTTCTGTTCAATAAATTTGCTTGCGTTATGGTTTACATTACATTTGTTTTCAGCTCACTGTTAATTCTGGAAGGTTATTTATTTATTTATTTATTTTCAGCCTTACGGTTGAGGCGAAGTATGATGCCTACTTCACTGGCCAGCGTGTTGAGGTGAGCTTTTCACATTATTGCCTTATTCGATTCTCATGTTTTGATTGTATAATGTTTCAGTAACATATGAATGGTGAGTACATTGAAATCCACCACCTCTCCATAAACTAACCTCCCATCACTGTGCAGGTGAGCAGCGATGGGTCCGCTGTGGTGTGTGAGTGTGGGGACGGTGTGGGGGTGGTGAGTCTGGCATCAGGGAAGGTCACAGGACGCATCAGCTGTGAGGAAGACCAGGTGACTTGCCTTGCCTTGGCTCCAGATGACTCCTTCCTAGTGGTGGCTCTCAAGTCCACCTCCATCCAGCAGCATCAATGGCCCAGTAAGTCAGCTGCCACTTGAAAACCACTAGTATTAATCTATGAATAATTGTGAGATGTAATTTGTGACAGGTTGTTTGTTTAATTTGTGACTTAAGATTAGAAAAAAGAATATATACAAAACAATATTAAAGAACACACTGAATGGAAAGACTAGTATGAAAAATATTGATATCTCCTATCATAGTTTTGTGTTTTAATTTTCAGAACATTTATTTTAAGAAACTTAGCTAATTTTAAATCTTTAAAGACATTTGTAGTTGATCTGCATTTTGCAAACATGGAGCTGAGAAAATGGCAATGGAAAATGATCTATTTTTGTTGAATTGTCAAAATTAGCCTGGTTGGGAGATATATCCATGAGAAATATCCCTTTCATTTTGAGGTTGTACTGCTTTTCACTTGTATTTAGTTTCCATTTTAATGATTTGCACCCATGCTATGAAAAGAAACATTTCATACCTGATGGCTGACCTCACCTCACTTGCTGCAGGTCTGGAGTTGGTGCGGAGCTTCAGGTCGTACCACCGTGGCCCAGTGACGGCCATGGCCTGGGACACCACCTCCACCCTGGTGGTGTCGGGCGGTGCGGACTCCTCTGCCCGTGTGTGGGACCTTGTCAACAAATACTGCACACACAGCCTCAAAGGAGCCTCTGGTGTATTTGGGTAAGTTTTGTGTCATCTGTCTGTGCATGTGATAAATAATATTGCCTTAATTGCTTTGACATTTAGACAGGTTGAGGGGAGGGGGAGGGGGCTGCTAGGGAAGGTGAGAGAAAACACTGCTAAAAGGAATTGCGTCTATTCCTTACTGGTTTCACTGAAGCTCCCCTGAAGAAGACATGAGCAAAACCAGTTAGGAATAAACTCAACTCTCCATAGCTGTGGTTCTTCTCACCACCTCCCTCACTTAGCCTTAACCTGTCCTTTCCAATACTTTTCCATTTTTAATATCTTATCAAGTATTTGTCTCTGTAAATCATGACTAGTTGACTCTTTGATTAGCTCATAAATTTCAGAAATATGGGAAGTATATTTCGAATTGTGATAAGAAAAATATGTCTGTAATTCATATGATAATTTGATGGGTGTTGAGGATAGTGTAGGTATGAAATAACCAAGTGATGAGTGAGCTGTGACATGGTGGTGTGAAGGACTTTCTTTGCTTTATGTATTCTTTTCACAAGTCATAGCTTCTACTCTCAGTGAAAGATTAGTTGTGATTCTTATTGTTTTATATTATTGTCCTTCATTAAATTTTGTCTTACAGGGCAGTCACATTCCACCCTCAGCTGACGAGGGTTCCACAGGTGTACGGCGCTGTTTCCAATAACATCCATGCATGGACGCTGGAGTCTGGCTCATCAACCATGAGTGCCACACTGGCAGGCCACCACTCAGCCGTCACTGCCCTTCAGGTGACCCACGACACCTCAAAGCTGGTCAGGTGGGTCCATACTGGATGATCTGTGAGAGAAGATCCTTGATATACACATACACACACACAGAGTTAGCTGTTAGGGGGCTGAGAAAATCTGGCAGATATGATTCAGGATGTTTGACTTCATGTAAGCTGTTTTGTCTAGAGATGTGTGAAGTTTCCAGTTTAGAATGTCTTCAGTTATGTTGTGTTATTGTGATGACGTGATTGTTTGCAGTTGTGGCCTGGATCGGGTGGTGATCCTGTGGGACCTCACCTCCTTCACTAGCCTGAAAGTTGTGCCAGTACTGGAGTCTCTGTCAGGCATTGTGCTGCAGCCACCTGGCACATTGTTCCCAGGGGCACAAGAAGGCATGGATAGTATTTATGCCTTGGTAGTTGGAGACAAAGGTTAGTAGTAGATATATTGATATTGGTTTGTCTCTTACATCAGAAGAAAAATTAGGAAAGAGAGTGAACATGTATTGCAGATGTGTAAATACTTTTCTTATTGTGTTTGTGTACGGCCACAGGTGTCCCTTCAGTGTGGGAGGTGGACAGTGGGCGGGAGGTGTGGCGAGCATCTCAGCCGCTCCTGAGTCTGCCTGACAAGGACGGAGTCACACTGGTTAATCAGATGGTGTACAGCAAAGCTCTGGAGTCTGTGGTCATGACTACCTATGACCACTCCATACTATTTGCTAAAACATCCTCCATGAAGATCTGGAAGCAGGTACTGTACTGTACTGTACTGTGTGTGTTGGGATGGGTTGGTGGTGGGAGGTGTCTGTGTGCATGCAGACAAAAGTGTATTATTTGTTAAGTACATTACAATATACTATAAAAGTAGTTAACTGGTGAAATCTCTCAGGTGAGATCTCTGAGAACACAGAGATAGAGATTTAGAAAGAGACAATTTTCTATGAATGAATGAAGTATTATAAAAAGCGAGTTTGAATGACTTCTACAGCTTAAAAAGTTGTATGATGGTGTACAGAGACAGAGATCTAAAAAAAAATTTACTTTCAGCTTGCAGGCTACAATGATCAGATCTTGGATGCTGTGTTTGTGGGAGCAGGAGAGAGTCACCTTGTTGTGGCCACCAACAGTATACAGTTGCGCATATACCACTGTGAGACCTTCAGCTGCTGCCTCATACAGGGTCATGAGGCACTGGTGCTGGCCCTGGCCCGTCACCCAACGCTGCCCACTGTGTTTGCCTCCAGGTTTGTCTCCACGGCCAATTGTTTTTAACACTTCTCTTAAAACTGTAGCTGAAAGAGAGAAAAAAGAGATTTTTGCCTACCAAGTACAGTGGTACCTCTTGATTCGAACACGCTTTGACTCGAACACTTCCCAATCTGAACACATTTAACACTTTAAATAAGCAATGAAGAATGAATTTTGATGAGTTGTGCAGTAAACAAGGTGCCACCCTGATGGACCAGGACCAATTTTTTTCCCATTACTTTTTAACAATGGCTATTGCATTTTTAGCTATTGTGGCATTGTTAAGGGACCAATTTCTTGCAATAGCTGGGGATTGAGTGTAATATTTTTTATTTAAAATAAACTGGAATGGATTAAATGTTCTTACATTAATTTCAATGGTAAAAATTGCTTCCTAATTCAAATTTTTGCAATTCCAACAGCCAAAAAGAACGAATTAAGTTAAAATCAAGAGGTACCACTGTATACCATTTCTGTTTGATTATCTTTATCTTCATTCTTGATTTTAAGATATATTGTAAGTACTTGTTAGACTCTTAATTATTAAATAAAGAGTTCAAAAGTGATTTGATCTGAGTTACTTTCTTTACAGGTTGCAGAATATTTTTTGTACCTTACCGAGTTTTTTGTTTCAGTTCCCACGACAACAGTGTGCGAGTGTGGCGTCTGAGGGAGGACGGCGGGGCTGATTGCATTGCCACTGCCATGGGACACACTCTCAGTGTGGGCAGTGTGGCAATCTCACAAGGTTTGTCTAATGCAGGAACCTTAGATCATTATTTTATTAGCAATGTTGGAATTGGAAATAAATGTAAAGTATCCTCTAACTTGCTCAAGATCCAGTTGAATAATTATCACATGAGTTTCAATTTAGCTTTTATTTTTCAGACATTAATACCTGAATTACTTTATAGAGTACATTGGTATCCTCCTCAGGCTTTATGATGACTGGCAGTAAGGATATGTGTATAAAGAAATGGATCCTTGACAATAACATCCTGGAGAGCAGTGAGGGAAGTGAGGCCAGTGTTGTGCCATTAACCTCCAGCCACACGGAGAAGGCACATGAGAAGGACATTAACAGCATGTGTGTGTCAATCAATGGGAAGCTGATTGCAACAGGCTCACAGGACAAAACTGCCAAGGTAAGAGAGAGAGAGAGAGAAAGATAGATTCTCATGCATAGTGCTGTTTTTGTGGCAGTTCTAAGCAGGATCATCTTGACACTGGAGTATTGGGATGGGTGTTGATCCTCTCCCATTCTGGCTACTTAAGGTGTGGGACAGCAGCAGCCTGGCCTTGCTGGGGGTGCTGCGTGGTCACCGGCGGGGAGTGTGGTGTGTCCAGTTCTCCCCGGTGGATGAGGTCTTGGCCACTGCCTCGGCTGACGCAACCATCAAGATATGGACAGTGACTGACTTCTCAAATGCTATTGTAAGTAATAAACGAAGGAAATATCAGACCACGAATAAAAAATGAATAACACTGTGCAAATGGTAATGTAAGATTTCATTAGTAACTTGTTATCTTCCCAACAGACTCTAGAGGGACACAGTGTCAGTGTGTTGCGGCTGTGCTGGGTGTCGGAGGGCCAGCAGCTGCTCTCCACAGGCTCCGATGGTCTCCTCAAGCTGTGGACAGTCAAGACGCGTCAGTGTGTGCAGACGTTTGATGAGCACCAGGGCAAGGCGTGGGCCATGGCTGTGAGTGAGGATGAGAAGCGGCTGGTGACGGGAGCGGAGGATGCAGCGCTGGTGATGTGGAGGGACGTCACTCAGGAGGAGAAGGACAAAGCAGCAGAGGAGGCAGCCAGGTACATACACTATAGGCACTGTTGTCTTGTTTTTCCAGTTAATCATCAAGTAAGAATATATTTTTATAAGATCAAGGAAGAGGGGATAATTATTGGGAAGGCTGTGTTGCATTGAAAGGTTGAGGAATTGATTAGTTGGATTCCCAGTTTATTTTAGATATGTATTACTGCTCCTCAGTAATTGGATAAGCCTTCATACATTACATTTATTCATAAGATGCTATACCTGTGAAAGCTGAACCTTGTTTTCTTTCAGATTTGCTGCAGAGGAGCAGACTCTCCTTAACCTCATTCAGAACAAGGAGTGGGCAAAGGCACTGGCCATTGCTGTGCGTCTCGGCCAGCCCGGCCGAGCACTCAAGATCATGAAGACGCTGCTTGATGAGATGCCTGGGGAGCTTCCGGCTGTCATGGCCAAGCTGCGGCTGGACCAGGTGGCCGCCCTGCTGGAGTTTGCCACGTCCTGGAACACCAAGACCAAGGACTCCAGAGAGGCTCAGGTGAGGACAGGTGGACAGGTGATGTGTCATTCACTTTCAGGAAGAAAGGTGACAATGCCAAATGACTCCTCATTCTGCAATTTTCTCCCTCTACTCTGATGTGACTGTGGTAGAGCTGTGTTTGCTTGCTGCTGCCTGTGTGTGTGTGTATCATGTGTCTACATTTTCTACATTTGACCTCCTAAAGAGGAGGTTGGAATATTATAATGACCATGAATCCTGTTGGGGTGTGAACATTCTCTTTAAATTCAAATTCTTTGCTTCTCATTGTGGAAAGTGGAATTGTAGTGATGATGATGGTGTTGGTACACTTTTCCTCAGAGCATCATCAATGTGATGCTGAAGACATACCTGCCGGAGGAGCTGGAGGGCCTGGATGAGTGGCAGAAGACACTGGAGGGTCTGCTGCCGTACACAGAGCGTCACCAGCGCAGGGTGGCAGCGCTGCACCAGTCGGCTGGCATTCTTAGCTACATGTCGTCCTGCCTCACTCTGGAAGCTGATCCAAGGTAAGGCTTCCTATCTTCACCACAAGAAAGTTTGCTGTTAAAGACCTCATTAACAGATTCCCCAGTTTGGAGCCTTTCACTATTGACCAAGCTATTTTCACTGCGACGTACACCTTAACACAGTCCTAAAACAACAGAATCTTAACTAATGTCAACAAGAAAGGTTGAAAAAGATAATTAAAAAGAGTATATTTAACAGTCTTTAGTTAGTAAAATGCGTCGAGATGCCTGAGTTAAGATGAAAGATCTTGGGGTTAGTTTGTTAATACGGAAAACAAACCAAACTGGAGAAGAATGTTCAAAGCCATGTACAGCTCCATTAAGGACCATTTTTATTCTTACATTGTATTTCAGTGGCAGATTTCAGCTTAACATATAGATGGATAGATTGTGCTGAATTTCAAGGGGTGTGGTGCACCTGAGATTGTTCCATTCCTTTAACTTTATATATCTTGTGTTACTTTCCAGCATTGTCCAGCTTCCTCCCCTGATGGAAGAGGCAGAGCTCCTGACAATGATTCCTGTCCAGAAGCCCATGAATGAGAGTGAAGACAGTGATGATGATGATGGCAATGATGATGATGATGATGATGAAGAGGAGGATGGTGATGAGGAAGTTAAAATTACACTTCAGAATTCCATAATGAAGACTGATGAAGAAAGTGAGAGTGATGAAGAAGAAGAAGAAGAGGAGGAGGGTGATGAGGAAGTTAAAATTGCACTTCAGAATTCCATAATGAAGACTGATGAAGAAAGTGAGAGTGATGAAGAAGAAGAGGAGGAGGGTGTTGAAGAGAACACACATCCTGCAATAAAAGACGATGATGGTGGTGATGAGGATGAGGGTATTGAGGAAGGCAGTGATGAGAATGGTAGTGAGGTAGAAAGGATTAGTGAAGCCCCTCTTGCCTCCAGGGATGACTTGGAGGCAAATTATGTACTTGAGAAATACAGGCAAGCTCAGGCAGTGAAGATGAGGAAGCCATGATGTCAGGCGAGGAGCAGGAGGAAGACCAGGAGGTGGGAAGGAAGAGGAAAGGATTCTCTGTGGACCAACTGCAGCTTGAAAAGAAAAAGAAGAACAAAAAGATGAAAACTTCCAAGGAAAATGGAAAGGGAGCAGAAGTGAATGTGAAAAAGAACAGAAGTAAAATGCAAAAGGACAGTTTTAAGCAAAGGGCACAGCAAAGAGGTAAGGGAGGGAAGAAGGGAAAGATAGCACAGGCTGGGAGAGGAAAGAAAAGGAAAAGAATAACATAACATAGATTAGAAGGTTAACTGTTTTGTTTTTTAATGTATCACTTTATAAACTATTTTTGTGATTGTGAATGTGTTGTATCACTGTATCCAATTGTTTAACTTGGTGGCCTTCACTGTGATGGCTTTTGGAAGAGAGAGAGAGAGAGAGAGAGAGAGAGAGAGAGAGTAATAACATGAACAGTTAGAACAAGACAAAATGATTTAACTCAGACTTAAGATGCATATACAAACACACATTACTCTGCTTTTATTAATCATCCCCCACACCACACCCCAGTGGAGTATTGTGGGTGTCCAGGGAGGGGTGAGACCTGGGATTCCTCCACCATTGCCACATCACAGGTTCTCTCTCCTCCAACGCCGCTCCATCTCCTCTGGGGTTGGAGAAAGAGAGCCCGTGACGTGGTAATGGCAGAGGAAGCCCCGACAAGCTCAAAGTCACACAAAAAGTACCAGTTTACATTGCAGTGTGTTGATTGTGACGCCGTTCAAATCCGACAATCCCGCAGCGAGTTTGTTTACAGTGAGCGGAGTGGCGGCGACGTGTGGTTGCCTGCTGTTGGTGAGAAGCCGCACAGTCTTCAGCAGCAGCAAACGTAAGTAATATATTGGTGTAGCTCATCCTTCCACGTGATAACCTAACGTTGGTAACCTCCAGCACAACATACCAGTGAACCATCACCTGCAGATGCTTCGTAACCCCAATAATCCGAGTCTTCAATACGTAAACAAACCAATCCTTTGACCCCCTACCTCTCTCCCAGCCAATATCTGTCTTGTTTCTCACTCGTTTATATATTCAAAGGTTTCTAATGATAGTTGGTTGTGTTTTACGTGTCTTCCATGCCTGAGTTGAGTGAAATGCGGTGATTTAGAGGATGTTTAGGGATTCAATGAGAGGGAAAAATGTGTGTGTGTGTGTGTGTGTGTGTGTGTATGTGTGTGTTTGCTGGGGGATTCAGGTTTGAAAACTTAGCAATATTGAGGGAATTTTTAAGCTAAACAGAGATATGTTCATGTAATAAGAGCTATAGTAATTTATCAATATAATTTAATTCAGTCATAGTAAATAAAAATGTTGTGGGGTTTCATCCCCCTCGGTCCCCCCCCTCCCCCTCTCCCCCGGGGCGGCCACTGTCCCAGGGAATGAACTGGAGTGGCCCGTCCTTTCTTGCCAATTCCAAGGGATTTTCACATTCTGAGATGCGAGGCTGGTGATGCAACAACACTACCACTCACTCCAAACAAATTGCTACAGTACATATATCTTAGTTTCTCTTTTTATTGATAGCATATTTAATAAACTCCAAAAAGATGAATGAATAAATTGATCTCAATATGATAATACAGATATTCTCTCCTTGAAGATTTGATGTAACTTTCAAGACAACTTTAATTACAGCGAAGATCTGTGGTAAAGTATTGGAACTTGATTTGAGTGGACGCCGTGACGTCACTGAGTCATGAACCACAGCTCGGTCACGTGTTGTGTTCGTTCGAGCCATCCGTTTTGTTGTCACACGGTGAGGGTTTGTCCTCTGTGCACGCCGGGGCTTACAAGAGTCACTGGATGGTTTGTTGCGGCTTGATGGGAAGTGTGCTGAACCTTCACGTCATGTCAAACTATCAGTGCACAATGCAGTCTCGCACGTCACTCTTTTAAGCTGAAATAAAACATACACAGCCGGCTTTTGATAGCATAACCTAACGGATGGGTGTGTTTCGTTTTTTATATACATTTTTTAATATATATTTTTTACAGCTGAAAGGTGACTCATTGGTAACCTCGGATAATACTGAAATAATATGAGTAATTCCATCCATGGGCTGAGTTAGATATAGATGAATTAATTAAGCTCTTTGATTTCATGGTTATCTACGTTGACTTTATTAGCATTTGACTAATATATTATACGCCTTGCTGGAACTTCGCTGTGACACGCACGCTTCTATTCACAGCGGCACTGAGAAGAATATATCAAATGAGGCAAAAAATCATGTACAGTGCCCCCTTTTTTGGTCATTACATCCGGCTCACGATTAGGTATGAAGAAGAATGCCGTGTGATGGTGGAGATCAAAGTAAGGGTGATCCGTTTTTATATTTCTTTTTTCTTGTGCTTGCGGAATAAAAGGAGAAAAAGAGCGTATAATGGAAGCTCAGATTATCTCGTGTTTACTTTTTCCACCAGTTGGGCGCGTGTGGTTATCGTCTTAGCGTTCTTAGAGGGAGTTATCATGTTCGTTGTTTTTGGTTTTACTTTTCCTTCATAACAGCTGGCGTGGTAGATTTACTGGCCAGAATTCTACAGCTTTGCACAATAATAGAGTGAATATGTACACGTTCAAATACGAGGTTCTCTATGAAATTTAAACATATAAAGGTTGTCTTCGAGTAGTTTATTGTTGAATCGTGTCTTGTATAATTGTTGTATACACTCCTCCTCTTCTTCCTCTTCTCCTCCTCCTCCTCCCACTGTGTGCTAAATAATTTATTACCCACAAGCTGCTTATAATAGGAAAACAACGCTCTTCCTTCCTTCCTTCCTTCCTTCCTTCCTTCCTTCCTTCCTTCCTTCCTTCCTTCCTCCTCCTCCTCCTCCTCCTCCTCCTCCTCTCTAAAAGTCACTGACACAATGGATTTAAAGGATATAACGAAGGGCAGTTTCTGATCACACACACACACACACACACACACACACACACACACACACACACACACACACACACACACACACACACACAGAGCTGCAGCTTCAACACATCCACACTGGAATCGTAAAGTTTTGACAATACTTCGAGCGAGTTGCAGTGAAGTTTTGCAATTGGGGGAGATTAAAACGTGAACTTGCTTGCATTCCCAGCCTTTGATTTATTTATTGATGTATTTATTTCAGTGTCATTCGTTTCTTAGCGTAATGAGTGACTTGGAAAATGAAGAGAATAATGAGTTTTGATGTAGCGTGACAGAGTTAATGTAATAAACCTAAGAGAGAAACGTAATGATATGAATTAGCTAAGGTTATATAAACATTACCTTCATTTGCTTGTATTGTTGTATTTGCTTTGTTTGTTTGTAGTATATTACGAGTGCATAGTAGTTGTCTGTTGTTGTTGTTGTTGTTGTTGTTGTTGTTGTTGTTGTTGTTGTTGTTGTTGTTATTGTAAAAAAAAAACTGGAGGGAAAAGTTATAACAGGAACACTTTAATATTTCGGAGAGAGAGAGAGAGAGAGAGAGAGAGAGA
>JAHFWG010001672.1:7500-10000 GCA_020233015.1 Callinectes sapidus | reverse complement strand
AAAAATATATCGCTAGAGGCATTTTCTATGAGTTTCCTGCGTCATAGAAAGTGGATCTCCTCTGACGCCCGGAAGGGAAACTGAAGTAATATTTAGGAAGGCATCTACTTTCCCTCCCTGTGGTGAAGTAAACAACCTGGATGGAGACCTGTAATCGGGTAACATTAGTGAGTGCGGCCCTTTCGCTTATGTCTCCCTTCTTGCCGTGTAATCATAAATAATCGCGGGGAATTGTGGGTAATGATGCTTAATGTTTGGTGTTGTCATCCCATAATGCACTTCGCGGCTTCCTACATATATCTGGGACACACACACATGCGCAGATATGGTGAATGTTTGATAGTGAACGTTCATTGATTGATGTGTTTTGATGGGTTTATTATTCAGATTACTTTATTTTTGCGTTTGTTTTTATAGTCTTGTAACTTTTTTTATATGTCTTAACGGGTTGATAGTGTTGTTAAAAGTGTACTCGTATTGTTCTTATTGATTTCCATGAGGGATTTTTTTTTAATGTATATCTGCTGTCCTTTTCTGGTTTAAATATTACCAACGCTATATTTTCTCATTGACTTGGCTGCGTTTTTCAATTCATCTCATCTCTCCTTCTTACGCATTCTCATTATTAACATTATTATCATTATTAACATCATTATTATTAACATCATTATTATTATTGTATGGACATTTAGACAGGTTGTGATAGGAATTGAAAGGAAAGCACAGTGGAAAGGGAAAATCAACTCAACACCTTTCCACTGTGTTTTAATTTTACTTCTTCCTATTGATATTTTCTGTCATTTTATTACCTGTGCGTTTTCCTGTTAATTATTAAGGGTGGCAGGTGGAAATACGTAGGTAGATTTCATACAGAGACTGACACTTATAGATCAGACAGTTTTTTGCAGCTTCCCTCTTTTCCTTACATTTTTCATAGTCTAATAATAATGTACTAAGATTCATTCGTAACTCGTCAATGCATTTAGTTATATATTTACACTCTTCTAACACATACACACACACACACACACACACACACACACACACACACACACACAGTAGTTTATTGACAAAGAATAATACAGATAGGTACAATAAGGATTACCAAATAGATACAACAGAACAATCTATCCAATCTGTCCAGTTTTAGTCAAGTCATCTGAATTAAACAAAGTTCTATTGAGGGATTATAAAATGATTACTGAGTCTATAACACACATTAAATTTTACATTACATTTTTTTACAACTATAAGGAAACAAAGGGAAAAAAAGAAAAAGAAAAACGAAACACACACACACACACACACACACACACACACACACACACACACACACACACAATACAGGTAGTGGTGGTGGTGGTGGTGGTTTCCGATGGTTTACGTCATTAATCCATCCATCGATCGTCTATATACCGTCATCGCGGCCTCGTAAAGAAGAGCAATAGTGTACAAAACCCTCATGTTCTGTTGACACCAAAGTACAGTAACTCTCACCTCACTGCACGATAACTTCTCCCCCCCCTCCCCCCCTCCCCCTCCACCACCAACACCACCACCACCACCACCACCACCACCACCATCATCACCACCACTACTACCACCAGCCCGCGAGCAGACAACTTACTCCTAGTTTTATTTTTTATTTTTTTATTTATCTATCTTTTTTTTTAAGTGAGGAAAACCGGTCAAGGGTAACAAAACTGCAATTAAAGGGGAAAAAAAGAAAGAGAGAGAGGGAGGGAGAGAGGGGAAAAAAAGAAAGACCCCCACAGAGGTGCCAGTCTACGAACAGGGTCAAGAGAGTTAACAGCCTTCCTTCCCTTATTCTTCTTTTCTTTTATATATTTTTTGTCTATTTTTCATTCTTTACTTATTTTCATTATTATTATTATTCATTTATTTATTCATTAATTTATCTATTTATTTATTTGTTTATTTTTTTCTTTTCCTTTTCCTTTTTTTTTCTTTTTGTCTATTTTCATTCTTTACTTATTTTCATTATCATTATTATTCATTTATTTATTCATTCACTTATTTATTCATTTATTTGTTTTTGTTATTTTTTCTTTTCCTTTTTCTTTTCCTTTTTTTTTTTCTTGAGCTAGAGTGACATATTAACTCAAACGATTTCAAAAGGTACACATCAGAGCCCAGAAATCGTGAAATGTTAGTTAATCCACACCTTCTTCAACACCTCTCATTCCTACAAGTGAGAGGCAGGTTGTAGAGGAGGGAGATGGAGGGGGGGGGGAGGTGGATGGAAGTGAAGTAAGAATGAAGGACATGGGGGTGAAGAACTGGGACGAGAAGTATTGGGGAGATGGAGAGGATGACAACAAATTAATCCCTTCAGTACTGGGACGCATTTTCATCCATATGTATTCTGCTTATTATTTATCGATTTTATACAGCTTCAGAAACTCATGTAGGGATTGAAATAGTACAGACTCAGGCCATGAATCTTCTGACCTCCATAGACCCTTCCTAATGTCAATAA
>JAHFWG010001672.1:0-2500 GCA_020233015.1 Callinectes sapidus | reverse complement strand
CCGAGATAAAAGTGGGATAAAGATAGAAGAAACAGAAAAAAAGAGAGAATGTTGGAAGATGATAATGTGATCTGTCTTTCTTCTTCTCTATTTAGCTTCTATTTTATCACTTTTTTTTTCGGTTAAGACGGACAAATTTACGATGCATATATATATATATATATATATATATATATATATATATTGCTAGTTTTAAATGTCTGCATTACTGTATTGTTATTTTGTGTTTATTTAAGTTGTTGTTATTTGTTGTTGTTTGATGTTTCCCCGTATGCATGTTTGTATAAACATAAATAAACGCAAACGCACTAGTAATAATATCAGTAGTAGTAGTAGTAGAAGTAGTAGTAGTAGTAGTAGTAGTAGTAGTAGTAGTAGTAGTAGTAGTAGTAGTAGTAGTGGTGGTGGTGGTGGTGATAGAAGTGGTAGTGGCAATAGTGGCAGAATATTATGCTCTAGTAGCAGAATATTACGCTCTATTATGAACTAGTAGTAGTAGTAGTAGTGGTGGTGGTGGTGGTGTTGTTGTAGTAGCATTAGTAGCAGCAATGAGTCAAAGTAGCTGAAGTTACATAAATAAACTGCAGTGTACATAGCAGGAGTTGATACGTGCAGTGGCCAGCGAGTGATGCAAGGGTCTGTGTGTGTGTGTGTGTGTGTGTGTGTGTGTGTGTGTGTGTGTGTGTGTGTTTTAGGTGAGGATAAAATGACAAGACTGTACAATATTTTAACCAAGACCATCTGCCTCTGCCTTATTCCTTCCTTCGCAGTAGTGGTAGTAGTAGTAGTAGCAGTAGCAGTAGTAGGGCGGGTGGTAGTAGTAGTAGCAGTAGTAGTAGTAATAGAAGCAGTGATCACATAAAGAAAAATTATTTTACTTTTAGCCGAGTCAGTTTGAATTAGGTTAGATTAATTTAGGGCAAGCAATAGTAGCAGTAGTAGTAGTATCAGCAGTAGTAGTAGTAGCAGTAGCAGTAGGTATGGTAGGTTAGGGTGGGCTAGATTAGGTCAGCTTAGGTTAGGTTAGGATAATTATGAGAGCTAACATTCATAAGTAGTAGTAGTAGTAGTAGTAGTAGTAGTAGTGGTAGTGGTAGTGGCGGTGGTAATATCAGAGTTAGCACAAGTAATAGCACCAACAATACCATCATAACAGCAATAGAAGAACCAACAACACTAACAACAGCACCAGTAGCAGTAGCAGTAGTAGTAGTAGCATCAGCCTCAGCATTAACATAGTAGCAGCATTAGTAGCAAGAGTAGCAATAAATAGACTTCATCATTAAACCCGCATCCCTCCCTACCCGTCCCCGCAGGCTGAGATATCCGGGGAGAACATGCTGGACCTGCTGGAGAAGATGGCCAAGTACCGCATTGATGACCAGCGCTGCTCCCTGCCCCACCCCATCCTCTACCCGGCCCAGGTGTGTGTGTGTGTGTGTATGTGTGTGTTTGTGTGTGTGGGGGGGGGGGGTTGTGTCTGTGTGTTTGTGTGTGTGTGTGTGTGTGGGTCTGTGTGTTTGTGTCTGTGTGGATGTGTGTTTCTTGACTATGTTTTGTGTTTTCTTTCTTTATATGTTTTTCTTTGTTTTGTTTTGTTTTGTTTGTTTATATTTTTTGTTTGTTTGCTTGTTTTATGTTTTCTTTCTTTAGTTTTTATTGTTTTCTTTCTTTCTTTCTTTTGTTTTTTCTTTGTTTTGCTTGTTTATAATTTTTGTTTGTTTCCTTGTTTTATGTTTTCTTTATTGATGTTTTTAGTTTGTTTGCCTGTCAGGTGAGTTAAATATTGATTTTGTCTTGTTTTCTTTTGTTTTCTTCTATTTCATGCTTATTTTTGTTGTTGTTTGTGTGACTTGTTTTCCAGATTTTGCTCTGTTTTTAGTAAGTCTTTTTTTGGTAAGTTTGTGTTCGTATGTGTTTCCTTTTTTTATCTATTTATGGTGAAAAGTTAGTTAAGTTCATTTATTATCTTTTTTTTTTCCTTAATATTCGTTCCATATGTTTATTCTTGTGTTGCATAATGTTTTGTTCACTATCATTATTATTATTACTGTTATTTTTTATTATTATTTATTTATTTTTAGCAAGTCATTGTGTCCCTTTATTGTTAAGTTGTGTATCTTCTTGACTTATTTATTTCTGTTTTTATTTCATCTACTAAAGTACAAGAGACAAGAGAGTGCGTGTTGTGTGGTGTTGCATTGTGTTGCGTTGGGGTGGTGTAGTGTGGGCGAGTGAGCAAGGACACCACGCCACACCACACCGCACCCACCTGACGTGTTGAGTGGTGTTGAGTGGTGTTGTGTGGTGTTGTGTATGTTAAGTGTGCATTCATCAGGTGTTTATTTGGGTGTACACACATAGTAAACCCATCCCCACTGCACTAACCTCATTCGTAATACGTGTGTGTGTGTGTGTGTGTGTGTGTGTGTGTGTGTGGCAAGAGCATGACGATATTTAAAAAGTCTCCTTAACACACACACACACACACACACACACA
>JAHFWG010000979.1:16683-36400 GCA_020233015.1 Callinectes sapidus | reverse complement strand
CATTGCTGGTCTGTGGTATGGAGGGATGGGTAGATAAGTTCTTATTACCAAGTTGTTCAAAGTGTTATAAGTTTGATTCATTCCTATATTCTTTGAAAATACAACCTAATTTTCTTGATTTCCACTAGAGTTAATACTAAAGATTTTTTTTTCCAAGTGTATAGCCTAATATATATATATATATATATATATATATATATATATATATATATATATATATATATATATATATATGATAATACATTTTATTGTTTATCCAATTTTTTCAATGCCTCTACCTTTCATTTCCTTCCTTTTTTTATCATGGGGTTGTCTCTTATAAAGGGATTCTATGGAAAAGAGGAGACAAAAGATTAAAGTAGAATGAAGAATGGAGGAAAATAGAGAACAAAAGATAATATACGAACAATAGAACAGAGAAAACATACAATATACTACTACTACTACTATGAGGGAAAACTGTAGTCGTTGCCATCGGTGAAGAACATTTAGGCGCCGGGTGAATATGGGATTTTCCCGTGAGCTGCGTTGTCACATCTCCACAGGACCAGAGAGAGGGGGAGATTGTCTTCACGTTTTCCAGCATTAGTTTTTTTTTTCCCCTTGTTTTCTTCTTTTGTTTACTTGCTTACGGTTTTTCTTTACCTTTTTTTATTGCTTTGGTGATTTGCGAGTGTTTGATAAGTTGTTTTTTGGTTTAGTTTGTTTTAGTTAGTTTAGTATTTCAGATTGATCTTGTATTTCTTGATTTTCTGGTGGTGTTTCAAGTGTCAAGTTAACTTGTTGCCTTGGTTGCCCTTGTTCGCTTATTTATGCGTTATTTCGTTAATTAGTTTTCCTTTGACGTTTCTGGTGTTTTATCTTTATTGTTCCATTGTTCATCTGTATTAATTGCATCACCTACTTGATTTCTTAGCGCATATACTGTGTGAGTAGCAAATTAGCAAGATAAAACTACTGGTCGTTCCAGGCCGTGACGTGTGTGTTCCTGCCATACGTCAGCAAGGGAGGGTGGGAGGGCCGAGGGTCTGTCTGTCTGGCTCAGTTTGTTGTTGGGTGAGAGTGTGAGCGGGTGGAAAGGTCTTATTATCCTATTGAAAAGCCTCTAGTTGAACAAACTCGGGTTCTTGAAATGTTTGACCACTCAAGTGACATATTATTAAGACGTTTTTTACCTTTCAAACCCTGGGAGGAAGTGACAAGGGGATTGAACGACCTAAGGACAGAATAATAATAAGGAGACCCTGCTGCTGGTGCTTCAGTGTTCAGTGTGTCATCTTAATACTGGACTAAAGCCGCAAGATGGAATCACAGAGGCTGGAATACGTTATTAAGGTGACTACAGCCATTGTGACACAAGGCTTTACCGTGTCAATGTTTATTTACCTATATAGGAGGGGGGGCTACCCCTCAACAGACCCCGGCGCTATCTTGGATTCTTATTTCATCGGTCATTTTTACTCTTGTCACTCATTATTATAAGCTCATCTTGCCACATTATACAGCCATTGTACTAAGCTTGCATATTAGCTATTCAGACATAGCTTTCGTGGTCAAGTTTTAAGTTTAGTGAAGGTTTAAGTGAGATATGAAAGGGGGTTCCGGAGTAGATCCGGGCCCCCGCCGCCGTCGCCGACGCCGCCGCCGCCCACGGCCGCCCGCGCCCGCCCGCTAGCCGGCTCATGTTTAAGGATATTTTCATTTATGCCTGGACTATTTATTTGGGCTCAACAGTAAAATTTAATGCTTTCTATGAGTACTGTGGGCTGTTTTTAAGGTCTGCCATGCCTGTGGGGGGGTAGAGATAGCTGTGGTTGGCGTTATTATGATCGTAAATAAGGGCGGCTTTTTGTGCCAATATTATTGGAATGCCCAAGACCATTCTTTATTTGATGCAGTATCAAGTTCTTATTAATTGACGAAGATAGTCCATATCAAACCATATTTTGTGTGCAAAGCTCAGTGAAATCAGTGGAGGTTAAAAGTGTTTGCTAGCGGTGGTGAAATTGCTTTAATTTATTTATTAATCAGCGTGTGAATGATTTATTTCTGCCTCTAGATCACTCTGAAGTGTTAAGAATAATTAGAAAGAATTACACAAGTGCTTGGAAGTGGTTTTGGGTTCCTTTGAAGTGGTAGGGAGTGAGTATTTAATGAGTTTTAAAAAGGGTCATATTTTTATAAAATACTTTTTTTCTTGTGGAAATTCTTTACAATTACTGTTGTTTGTAGTTTATTTGTGCTTTGGGAATTAGTTAGAGTATTTATGCAACCGGAATATGTCCTTTTTTTTGTTCTAAAAGCGTTTTTTGGAAGGGTCATTTTTAAAATGGTCTCCCATAAAGTATGTACGTAAATATGGACAGTCAACATAGAGCACGGGGCTAGGCTGTGACGTCATCAGCCGTGACGTCACAATGATGGCCGCCTCTTGCAGCCTTCTCTTTCTGAATCTTATCTTACATACTCGTATATATTACGATTTACTGTGTTTACCGTATGTGTCCGTGCTTGCGTGCGTTCGCGCGCGCGCGCGCGTGTCTGTGTGTGTGTGTGTGTGTGTGTGTCTCTGTGCTTAATCAATAGGCAGGGGATAGATAATACGTAGATATCTCTCGGTATATTGATGTTTGCTACAGGACCTGCCATATACAGATCTGATAGCTTGTTGCAGCATCTTCTTCCCTTCATTTCTTGTGTTGTAACCGAATCAGCTGTTTTTGTGAATGTATTTAAGGGATGAACATTATTAATTTGCGTCTCCTCTCTCCCCAGCACCACCTGCACCGCGTTCCCCCCGTGACTAGCCAGTTGATGTCTGCTGGGACATGGTGAGACAGCCAAGGACACAAGGTAAACTACTTGCTGCCTTGTTTATTTGTCAATGATTACGTTCTTTTTACTGTCTGAAATCTGATTTCTCTAAGGTTTGAGAGTAAAGTTGTTATTATTAACAGGACTCTCTCTCTCTCCCTCTCTCTCTCTCTCTCTCTCTCTCTCTCTCTCTCTCTCTCTCTCTCTCTCTCTCTCTCTCTCTCTCTCTCTCTCTCTCTCTCTCTCTCTCTCTCTCTCTCTCTCTCTCACTGAACATCTTCGCTCTGTCCTTCCTATACTACTGTACTTCTCTCCGCATTGAACTCTTTGTCACATTTAATCTCTTTTTCCAACTCATTATGTGCGAGATTTTTTCCTAAACAGGACTCAGGGAAGAGGAGGAGAAGAGTGGCGAGATGAGAAGAAGAAGAATAGGAGAAGAAAGTATAAGCAGTAATAAACATGTTACTCAGACGTTCATGGTGGTCAACACATGCAAAATTCTTACCAGTGAGCCATGAGGTGTGTATGTGTGTAGGTGTGTGTGTGTTAACCTCCAAAGTGTTGTAATGTATTTTAATCTAGCCTAATCTATCTATAAATTTGTGAAGTATATTAAGAATCCTAACCTATCTATGAATTCATTAAGCAAATCAGAATGTTACTTCATCTATTATAATTTCTCTCTAAGCTAACCTCTAAAATCATGTAATGCATCTTGATCTAACTTATCCTAACATAACCCAAACTAACCTATCTATGAATTCAATAAGTATATCTAAATCTAATATTTCTCCACTAAGTTAACCTTTTCTAAAATATTGCTATGTATCTATCTCTAATATGACTTAATACAACCAAATTCAAATTCAAATAGTTTATTCATTTAAAAAAAAAAATACATCAAAGGGAGCAGTGAGACCATGCTGAGATGCCCACCCAACTGATCTTGCAAAACAAAGCTTTACAATTTGATTGGAGATAATTCTACTCGAGAAAGGAAATATTCATGCCTACATGCATTTATACATAGGAAAATATATATACATACATACCTATACTTAGATATGTTCACACACACACACACACACACACACACACACACACACACACACGAGACACAACAATACATACATAAATACATGCTATCAGAGTGGCTCACTTCCTCCTATAAAACAGAATAATTAGTAAACACACGTACGTCTCCTTCTATATATTGCACAGTAGATCATATACTAGGAGCAAAAAATTTGTACATCTTTAGGATGCTGGGTACTATATTGTTATTGATTCTATGGCAAGCTTGCCTGGTGACACCACCACTATTGTTAGGGTCCCTAAATTTGTCAATTTTTGGACAAGAACATAGATAGATAGTGTTGCAATGTGTGTGAGAATTTTCTTCCTTACAAAGCTTGCATGGTATGCCATCCTCAGCAGTTATGTACTGCCAACAGTACTTATATCCTAGCCTTAGCCGCATAGTAACACTGTCAACTCTGGTGGATGATCTACCATACATAGCATACATTGGTGTTATTAAATACAGTGTTACATAGTGTTTCTCCTACTTTCACTTCCGCTATCTAAGATTTTTACAACATTTTTTCGTGTTCCCATTGTCTTCTCTTACCTACTCGCTGAGATACCCTTAACTCTTTGGAAGCTCAGTGTAGCCTCTGAATCAACTGAAATATATAATATGTTGTAATGCCTCCTTTGCAAGTTTGTCAGCAGTTTCTTTGAGACAAATTGCAACATGAGATGGTAGCCACATCAATTGCACAACATAGCCATTAGCTTTCAGCTGAAAGAGAACAGCTTTACACTGGAGAACTAAGGCATGCATCATTTAAAGAACCAACAAATAACAAAGCACTCTGACTGTCAACAAAAACATCAATATCTTGACATTTCAAGCATGCAATTAACAATCCCTCATATATAGCCTGAAGTTCTGCATCTGAAGTACTGGATGAAAAATTGCCGCCACGTCTCTTAGATAGATGTTCATCAGTACATAAACCCTCTTCAAAAAATTCTCTAATTACTGCCCCACATCCTGCCTTACCATCACAATACATCATATGTACCACATTTTTTCTGGGTAGAATATTAATTATAGATTAGAAAACTTGCTTCAACTCTAAAGGACAGAGATCACCTTTCCTATAGCATTCAAGCACAGAATATCAACCTTAATTTTCTCCTGCTGCCAGGGTGGAATACTATGCTCCCTCCTTTCCCAAATATGTGCAATAATGTAGTGCCTCGTACTCTAGCAAGATTTGATACTACATCCTGCCATAAATTTTTACTCTGTTAGAAGTACGAGCAGTTCGGCAGGTGTTCAACAAGGATATCAATGCATCATCACCTCTACTAGTCATTCTAACTGCAGCAGATATAATCAATTCTTTAATTCTGCACTGAATACTTGGAAGATACAGTTCCATTCTCATCATTTCTATTCTTGTAGTTCTTGCACATCCGAATATAGTTCTCATAGCGTCGTTTTGCACCACTTCTAAAGGTTGCAGGCTTTTCTGTGGAAGGGACACAAGGACAGGGGCAGCATAATCAATTATTGATCTAATAGTACTAATAATATACATGGTCCGTAGTAGAGTACATGTATACCTACCCCACTTCCATTATTTGCCAATACTCTCAAAGGTTTCAATCCTGCCTTACAAATATTTTTCACATAGTTCACAGCACTCTGAGTTGAGTGAAAGCTGTCATACATTCCAAGGTACTTATGATTGGAAACTCTTTTCAGTCTTTGTTCATTGAAGATAACTACTGTCAGTTGCATCCTTTGACTGATATTTGGTTTTCTCACCATTTTTTTCCTCTTCCCCCTCCCCCCCCAGAGATCATGTTTGAGTCATTCAACATGCCTGGGCTGTACGTCGCAGTGCAGGCAGTGCTGTCTGTCCCTGGCGGCGGCGTCCTTGGCGTCACGGCAGTTACCTTCACCCTACAGAGAGAGAGATTCAGCTCCATCTGCCCGGACATTGCCAAGGAGTTGAATAAATACAATAGTGACAGTGACAGTGACCCGGCCGAGTAGATAAGGAAATACGAAGGCAAGAATCCTGTGAAGAACAATCATAGAAGCCTTTACTATTGACATTGGCTATGAGTGAGGCTTCCTGGGACCTGAGATCATCTTCCATCCCGAGGTGAGAATGTGTGTGTGTGTGACATTATTGTTACAGTCACTTAGTCAAATGGCTTTGCTGTTGATAAGTGTGTGTGTGTGTGTTTGTTTGTTGGGTTTATAGGTAAATTGGCAATTTTTTTTTTTTATTTGTTATTCTATTTTGGTTGTAAAGTGTTTGTGGTATTTTGGTTTTAAGTGGGAGATTGGAAATGTGCCAATTTTCACTAACCTCTATGTGTGAGTGTGTGTTGGTTGGTTGATAGAGAGTGATAGAGAGGTATGTATGTATAAATTTACCTAGTTATGTGTGTGCGTGTATAAGTGAGTAAAAGATAATGTGTATTGAGATGTATTTACCTAGTGTGTGTGTGTGTGTGTGTGTGTGTGTGTGTGTTGCAAAGACAGAGAGTGTATATGTGTTGTAAAGATAGTGTATATGTGTGTGTGTTTGTGTGTGAGAGGGAGAGATAGGGAGAGTGCACAATTGATTAATTCCTCACTAATGCTAATGATTACCTGGGGGGTTATAAATCAATAGATAAAGAATAACTAATCAGATTCACATTTTTTCATTGTTCTTCGCTCATTGACGCCAATTTTTTTCCTTATGACTTTCTCTTTTTTATATATCAATTCCTAATGTATTCTCTGATAATTTATTGATAGACTTACTTTACACATTGCCAAGCATTGTTATATTGGGGTGAGGAAGCTTAAAATGACAATCTACCACTATACCAGTTCACCAATCCTGTCAAATAGTAGTAGTAATAGCAGTATATCTGTCTTTAAAGGACCATAAACATGAACAAACTCTCACCATTCACACCTTTAGCCTCTGGGATAGTAGTTGTAATAGCAGTCTATCTCACTTTATACTGTGGCTAGTTATAGTGTTAAGAAAACAGTGAAGAAAGTGGTGAATGAAGTTGTAGTTTTCAGCAAGCAGTGAGGGTATTAATTAATCTAAGTTTCCTCAGTCTCAGAATCGAAAGGTGCTTTTGCTTGTTAACTTCGTATTATCTTTGTATTGTTAAGTCATTCAGAAATCCTTTGTTCCTTTTCAGTGCTACAGGTGAAGTTATTTTGATCCTTCTATTAATTGTAAGCTTCCAGTATGTTGTTATGTATTATTAGCACTATGACAATGAAAAACTGTGTTAATAAGCTGTCTTTCTACACATCAGCCTGGCAACCACAGACAGGCAGACCCAGACACACACACATACACACACACATACACACACACACACACACATACACACACTCCTTGGCGTCACAGCAGTTACCTTCACCCTACAGAGAGAGATTCAGCTCCATCTGCCCGGACATTGCCAAGGAGTTGAATGAATATAATAGTGACAGTGACAGTGACCCGGCCGAGTAGATAAGGAAATACGAAGGCAAGAATCCTGTGAAGAACAATCAATGAAGCCTTTACTATTGACATTGGCTATGAGTGAGGTTTCCTGGGACCTGAGATCTTCTTCCATCCCAAGGTGAGAATGTGTGTGTGTGACATTATTGTTACAGTCACTTAGTCAAATGGCCTTGCTGTTGATAAGTGTGTGTGTGTATGTGTGTGTGTGTGTGTGTGTGTGTTGGGTTTATAGGTAAATTGGCAGGGCTTTTTTTTATTTGTTATTCTGTTTTGGTTGTAAAGTGTTTGTGGTATTTTGGTTTTAAGTGGGAGATTGGAAATGTGCCAATTTTCACTAGCCTCTATGGCTCTATGGCTAAGGGCACCACTCCAGGCTAACGTCATCAGCTGTGACGTCATAATTGCGGGCCCCTTTCTGCTGCTTCTAATTCCTGACTCTTAACATCCTTATATAGGATGATTTACTGCATTTTTACCGTGTGTGTGCGTGCGTGGCATGTGTTGTGCTGTTATATTGTTATATTGGCTCTTTCTTATCTTGCATTGTGAAGTAGTTTTTCCAGGTATGGTAAGGTATTTTCTGGTATGTATATCGTGTGTGTGTGTGTGTGTGTGTGTGTGTGTTGAGTCAATAGGAGGAATTATAGGTGGAAATATATCCGTATATTTATGTTTGATACAGGACCTTCCCCATGTAGATTTAACACCTTTTTGCAGATTCATTGATTTTCGTGTGTTCTAACAGAATCAGTTGTTTATGTGAATACTGTTTACTTATCAACATTATTAATTTGTTTCTCATCTCTCACCAGCATCTTCTCCACCGTCCCTGCAGTTCCTTGTGACTAACCAGCTGATGCCCCTTGATGTTTGCAGGGCCATGGTGAGATATGCAAGGATAAGGTAAACTCTTTGCTGTCTTGTTTATTTTTTAATGGTTATGTTCTCTTTACTGTTTGACTTGTGATCTCCCTAAAATTTGAGAGTAAAGTTGTTATTATTCGGTCATAAATTCTATCCTTTTATCCATCAGCAGGACACAACCTTCCGTGTACACAACCATCCCCTCTTCCTCAGTGACACTGCACATTCAATTAGCCGCGTCGCAGTGAGGGTTTTCTTGTCAGACACCACCAGATTTTGTAATTCTTGTTGAAAAAATAAGTACTCTTTGGGGCAAGCTTTAAAAAACTTACAAAGGTGTGTGTGTCGTTACACATTAATGCTTCTGAAATTTAAATAAATCTTATTTCATGATAATTGATGGTATATGACATTGTTTGAGCCTTTATTCATAATTTCAGATGATATTCATAAAACCACCTATGATTGTATCAAGGCAAGTAATCTGTCATTTTCTACTGACTTCAATGGACGTACAATAATATTTAATTTCATTTGAATGTATTGAACAATAGGCAAACGCATGTAATGTATAGGAAATATTATGTTCTAACAAATACGTAACGTTTCCGGTACGACAACTATCCTCGGCTGGCGGCAACAAACAAGCCTAAACAACATTTCTTCTCTCCGTTTTTCCGCTCGGAAATCTCGCAAATCCTTTGACCTTATCAGTTACTTGGTCTGTCTTTCTCTTCCTTTTCTGGAATCAGACGTGCAGTCTGCCAAGGCGCGTCACGGGTCCTACAAATTTGTGGAAGAAGAGGGATGTGTGGTTTGGCCCGCGGAAATTTGCCGACACAAAATCATATAGAACATCACTAATTTATTCAGACACACATTACCTTCCTAATAATAATGTCCTTGTGTATGCCTTCTGCTTCTACAATGACTAAAACTGAAGGGAACTGATAAAACCTTTAAGTAAAACAAGACAGAAGTAGAGGTGACGACCATCAAAACCATCAAAAGTCACAAGAGGAAGAAGTAGACAGAGCGGTGAGGCACGAGGGCGAGCTTATTTCAGTTCGTCGTACGTCCGCCAGCGATGCTGTTCTGTTTTATTTCACTGATTAGCTTCATATATAGAAGGTGACAATGTTATCTGCTATTTTTCAATAATCCCAGATAAAATGCAAAAACCAAAATCTGCATTACTTTATTTTTACCGTACCTACATACTTACTTTAAAAAAAATAATTACCTATTTTTAAGTTTTATCATATAATTGAATTAACAAAGCCTTATCATACACTATTAAGTATAAATAATAACAAACAGTAATGTTTTTAATTTCAAATACACTTGTGCAGCAATTCATGTCGTATTTGTTTCTTGCACATCGGTTTCCAGATTAGCTAAGTCACCCCTTTGCCACAGGAAATCGGAGACAATTAAAAATTCTAGCGCTAATAGGTAAATACGACCCTCACTGCGACCAGCTAATTATCTCCCTCTGCCCTCTCGGTTGTGAGCCGATCATGCTAACCACTACACTACGCGGTGTAATTCACCTCGGTCGCCTGCTGGTCACCTAGACAGGCTTTCCCTACGGAGCGAGCTCAGAGCTCATATAGACCGATCTTCGGGTAGGGCTGAGACCACATCACACACTACACATCGGGACAGCGAGGCCTCAACCCCTCGAGCTACGTCCCTTACCTACTTGCTGCTAGGTTAACAGGGGCTAGATACACATTACGAGGCTTGCCTATATGCCTCGCCGCGCCCGGGACTCCAACCAGGGCCCTCTGGGTTGTGAGCCTAGCATGCTAACCACTGCACTACGCGGTGTGTGTGTGTGTGTGTGCTGAGTCAATAGGATGTGTAGATGATAGATGGAAATCTATCGGTATATTTATGTTTTATACAGGACCTGCCACATGCAGGTCTGGTATCTTCTTACAGCTTCCCTTATTTTCGTGTGTTCTAACAGAATTAGCTGTCCATGTGATAACTTTACTTATTACCATTATTAATTTGCTTCTCATCTCTCCCCAGCGCTTCTTCCACCGTCCTTGTACTCATGACTAACCAGCTGATACCCCTTGATGTCTGCAGGGCCATGGCAAGACTGAGAGTCTGAGACTGGCAAGGACAAGGTAAGCTATTTGCTTCTCTCTCTCTCTCTCTCTCTCTCTCTCTCTCTCTCTCTCTCTCTCTCTCTCAGTTTGGCAATTTTTCGGGCAGGCAATAAGCTAGTCGTCTGGCAGTATTACTAGCGTTTTCAGTGGACTCGTGCTGCTCCATAGGTGTATTTAGACTGTACGCCTTCCCGCAAAGTGCCACTGAAAAAACTCCTTATGCCAAATTATATTTCACCAGTTTTCTTGGTCATGATCCTACGTGCCACCATTATTATTATTATAGGCTTATCTCAGCAAAGTAGTGTAAAATGAATGAAGATTTTTTTTGTGAGTTACTTGGTGCCTCTTAACAGCGGCAGCAGCGCTGAGCCGAGGCCGAAGGCCGTGTGTGGCACTGTGGCTGTGGCGAGGGGACGGAGGGGTGTAGTGGCAAGCAGTGTTGATGGGAGGCCAGAGGTTAGATATCTCTTGTTATTCCTTAGTTTTACCTTAAAATTCCTGTTAATTATACACCTATTATAATAAATGCTGTATCAAAACACCGCAAACGATTGTTGTGCAGTGTTCGGGGTGCCATGACGCCAGTGCTTTGACGTTGGTATTGCACTCCGCTTAGGGACTGGTGTGTGGGGCTCCAGACACGGATTTTCTAAATATTGTAATTATTATGTACTGAAGAAAAAGTAAGAAGAATTTGCAAGTGTACTTGTTTCAATGGAAATTATTTACATTCTGACATTTTATGCGCGACCTTGTTTGTTGTGATTGTACACCGCACTGAATGGCATTGCTGGGGGTGAGAATTGAGTCATGTCACGTAGGCTCGTAGACAGTAGAATTGACCCCGTTTTTTAAAGTGTTGGTAGTCAAAGAGTTTACATTAGAGTTTAATGTTTACAATCTATCCCATCAATAGCGTATGACACAGTGCATGCTGTGGAAGTATACTCATTGTATTTGATGTCTATAAAGTTTTTTTTTTTTCTCTTGCTCGGCTATTACTGACTCATTTTCATGCTTCTGGAAGTCACATCGCATCATAAATAGAGTTAGATTAAGTCTATGTTGCTTTAGATTAGCTTAGGTTTGGGTTAGGTTAGCTTAGATTGTTTGCCTTGGTTTGGTTGGTTAATGATACTTTGATAGACAAAATTTCACATTTTATATAAAGTTTATGGAGACAAACCGTTAAAAGTACAGAATAGCACCTCCTTTCTAATAATTGAAAATGATCTTGCAAAGTGATAGAGTACTTACTGTACAACATGTCTGTGATGTTTTTTATGTGGGGACGGCTTTGGTAAGGCCATAGGTATTAAATTAATATTCCGATGCCTGCAGAATTGAAGTTCACAATGATCAGTCATGTATGAAGGTATATATACAAGTTATTGCGTGTGTTCATATGTTAGTGAGTGTGCAGCGTGCGCACCTGGGTCTAATGACGCTGTTTCACGTCACACACCTACAAATAAAAAACACAATGCATGTACAGTCTGCCAATCAGAACAATAAAATATATGGACATGCGCATTGGAAGCGTGACGTCACTTCACGTGATGATAACCTACCAATCACGACACAAATCATATTATCCCTCTCAATACTGGGGGATGTTCACTACCCACAATCCTCCAGCCACTCTGATTTCTTATGTGGTGGCAGACAGGTGCATGGACTGTGAGTTTGAAATATTCAGATAGTCTTGGAAAACGTCTACCTGTGAGAGGTACGTGAACGCGGCATGTTGTGCACTGTCACAAGTGTAGGAGAGTGTAGTTAGAGCCCTGCAGTGCTAGAATTAACCCCTGCCAGGTTACGTTTAGTTAGTGTAATGTTTTCGCTTAGAGAGCTGCTGGCCACGGATGGTACTTTCTTCATAAAGGTGAGGTTATTTACTTCATTTTGAATGGTTGTATTGCATGATTAGTTACTTTAGTTCGCAGATTATTGAATTTTAACATTTTTGTGATTTTGGGGGGGTGAAGGCAAGGTTAGCTCCGTAGCGTTTTATCGTGTAGATAAGGATATTTAATTCATTTTGCGAATTTTGCGCAAATTTCACGAAAAAGGGCAATTTTGTCTTTAGATTTTTTTTTTTCAATTGCCATATATCGCCTGTTTTGTCCTCCCCCCCTACAACCCCTGATTCCCCCACAGTCCCCCAAGCTTGCTGGGGTAGGTGGGGGTGGGTAGGATGGAGGAAGAGGAGGAGGTGCTATTCTGTACTTTTACCGACAAATCTTTTGTAAATAATTTACCATGCATTGTTCCATACTGGAAAATTATACTTTGATTTATTAGTGTGTAATAATTGTAATATTGCAATAGTACACACAAAAAAAAAATTTTAATAGAACTTTGAAGATATACTAATCCTCTCCAAGTACAACCTTGGAGTTTGAAGTGTTATATTTATACAAGGAATATTCATTGTTTCATAAAGTATGTTAAATAAAAAAAGATACATGTGTGAAATATAAACTTGAAGGGGACTTGCAAATTAGTGGGCTTTTTATTTTCATTGTTTTTTGCCCTTGGCCAGCTTCCTCCCCATTACATGAAAAAGGAATAAATAAATAAATAAGTAAAGACTTGATAATTGGTAAATAAATATATATGTAGTACTGTACCTACACATATGGTACATAAAAATAGAAACTTATGCTGAAGCAGGGGCCAGTTTTAATGCTAATTCTACCATGGAAATTTGTGTGGTAGGTTCAAGAAGGTGCAGTGGCAGCAGCAGCAGCATCAGGAGCCATGAGTTGGTGTGTGTGCCTCTGGGTTATACTGGCAGCAGGGGCCATCACAGTCACTGGCATCAAACTGGTGAGTAGACTGCAGATATATTATATGAACAACAATGTAGTAGTGACACACATTGGAAAGAACATGCAATTTAAACAGGGCGTCTCATTTATTTCTGAAAAGCAAGTGTTGACCATTCTAGAATTTTGTCAATTTTTTATTGCATGAACAAGATTATCATTAGTTTAGATTTATTTTTTTACTTTTAGATCATAGATTAGTGATCGTAATAAGTCAGGAAATTATAAATCTTACTTGTACTTGTATCAACATATGTGGTAGAAACAGTTAAAAAAAAAAAAAAAAAGTAGTACATATTAACATGCACAAAATTAGATGCAACATTGTATCTTAACCTAGTCTATCTAAACTCTTATTTAATTTGACATGAACAATTTATGTATAGTATCTCATATCCCTAAATCTCAAACACAACTGAGTATTTTATTGCATCTTCTTACAGTACTGGAGATTGATTTTGCAGATTTAAGTCTATTGAGAGAGAGAGAGAGAGAGAGAGAGAGAGAGAGAGAGAGAGAGAACATATACAGATAATGCATGTTTTATTTTCTTTTTCTGCTGCCAGGAAGATGTAAACAACATAAAGAAGGTGAACATTACATGCCTCCCTCCACAAATCCTTGAGGACTCCAACCTCCTGCATGTAAGTTATTATCTTTTCTTCTTTTTTACTCATTATCTTGTATGTGCTGTCAAATCTTGCAATACAGCAATAAAAACAAGACTACAAGTTTGTTTTTGAGGTTTTAACCATTGTTTATTACTATTATTTTTAAGGTTGAATGTGAGGGACTTCACAGCTTGCAGAATATAAAGACACTTCTGGGAAAGAAAATGTGGCGTCGCCTTGGCTCCCTCACCATAACCAACTCTATTCTGACCACTGATATTTCCATAGATGACCTGGTGTACTACCCTGCCCTCCACACTTTATCCTTCAAAAGAAGGTTAGGCCATTGGTAGCACCAGGAAGTTTTCATTGGGAGGGCTGAGGTGGGCTTGAGTAAAATGTAGAGGGGCTTCATGGACAATTGTCATATCTTTTAAGTGTATGTTGGTAGCAATATTGGGTGGGTGTCTGATGAGGGATTTAGCTCATTGCTGTGGAGGCTCAAGTCCCACTTGCCACTGTCACTGGGTTAGGCTACAGAAAACAGTGAAATTGTAGCGTATGATTAATGATACAGTATCATCTTTCTAGTGTAGTCTTGCTTTTTTATTGTCAGCTCTGCTAAGTATTATATCTAATGGGAAGATGACAAATATAAAATTGTAATTGTCTAGTATTTGGTTTTGTGTAGTAATGAATGATTGTTTGATTATTACATTTCAGTCGATTGCATGACTGGTTGGAGCCCCGAATAACTTCACTTCCCAGAATAAAAAAACTGGTGATTGAGCAGTGTTGGGACAATGACACATTCCTTGCCAAGCCAAAAGACCTCACTCTTACTATTAGTCCAAAGGTAAATTGTTTTTCTTGTTCATATCATTGCCTGTATTGAAAATAGGAGAGGACCCAAATGCCCATTGAAGTTGCCAGATCTACCAGATTTTTTAATATATCACAGAAAAGGTGGTCTACTTTATATGTATTGTATATTTTTAGATACTCTTTGGTCACATACTGAGATATTAAAATAGCTAAGTATTTTCAAACATGTGTCTATGACATGAACACTTTAACATTAAAGAGCTTGATAAATCAGCCAACAATATTTTCCTCTATGTAATGACATTAGTCGTTTAAACTCAAGTAACAGTAGATAACTACTCTTCTATGAGATGATGCTGACTGTCTTCTGAATTAAAGCAGCTGGTAAACACTGAAAACAGTTTTGATCCTCTCTTATCATTAGAATGTGTAATTTCTTTTCAGCCATCTGAATTCACCGAAAGATTTAAGGATTGCATAATTCTTTATGAATTACCATATCATCATCCATATAATTAAAGATACATAATAGTAACCACATGTATGTTTTACAGCTGCAAGATGTTTTCCCAGACGTAGAGGAACTGTATTTCCTTGACCTCTTCATTCCGTACATTCATGAGCTCAGTGGCATGAAGAAATTGAAGAAATTTGTTATTGATAGTAAGTATTATGGCTTCAGAATCTCTTATCCTGGTGCAATTTTTATGAATTTATTTATTTATTATTTTTTTGTTCTTTTTCTTTAAGACTGGAAAATTTCTAGTTAAAACTTATAGCTATACACTGTTTCAGTGATCAGAAAAAATCATATCGTACTTGAAGCTTCCTATATGGTATGTAATTTTAAGCAAGAAAAATATTATTTGTAAATTTTATCTATTTTCTTGTGAATATTGTCTTTTACATTTATGATCATAACAGAAGGGGCAGCTAAGTGTAACCCAGAAAACCTTTGGCTGCTGGAATGGTACAATTCTGACAAATTGGAGATGAACTCAACACTCTGCTGTGTAGCTGATAAAACAGAAGACGGCCTGGAATCTATACATATAATGTTTACATTCGTGGGCCTCAATTTGTTGACAGTCTTGAGAGATATCAAGGTAGGTGAGTGTGACGGCTGATAAACATTTCCATTAAGACTGCTTTTGCATGAACAATTTTCACCAGTCTGGTACATATTGCATGGTTTAACATCACATTCACTCATGGGTGTATTCACACGAGACCAGAACAGCAGTCTTCCCGCACCCTGCTGTACTGCCAGCAAAACTGCAATGCCAGGAATGCTACACAGCAGTTTCAATGATCTTTTATTGTTATGGGTGCATTCACACATCCATTGTTTCTTGTATGTGATTAGGTGTATTACTTAATAAGTTTATGAGTTTTTGGTAAAGTATTGAGGAAAACAAATATGTGTTCAGTTTTCTCACAAAATTCATTAATTATCTTAGCATAATATGGAAGAAAACAGATATCTTCAGTTTTCTGACTAAATTTATGAGTTTTATGCTATACTCCATCACTGAGAGACAGTGGTGCACTAACAAATATGATGAGTAGATACCAAAGTGGATGTTGAAAGGAATAGACTGCACCATGCAGCTGCCATGCTACCACATGTGCTAAACCAGTGAAAGTTGTTTGTATGAAAGTAGCCTAAGTAATTCTATGCACCAAAAGTACTTTGCTCCTTTTTTCCCATGTTAACTGTAATTTTTCTTTGTGCTAACCATCAGTGAATTTGATTAATTGTGAATTATGCAATATAATGATGATTGTTTTTTACTTGTATCTTTTTCAGACTGCCATTGATGATTGTCCAGCACCATGTCACTGTGAGATCAATGGTTATCAGAGGAGGATAGCACCCATTACAACTGTTAATTGTGCTTCAGCTAACTGGACACAGTTACCGGACTTGATCCCAAGCCATACAAGCAAACTTATCCTCACTAACAACCGTGTGAGTTTTCTGTATTGCCTTATTTCATTATTCTTACAATCATGAGTGAGAATCAGTTACTATGAAACTGACAGTGGAGTAACATCATGAGAGCAACTGAAGTTGTACATATACCATTAGTTAAAAGGATGGATGACCTTTTACAAATTTATTCATGTATAATTTTTCATATCTTTAATTTTATTGCTAAAGTTCAGGGTGGACATTTGTTCCCTTACCTTTGTTGGCTCTTCTTAGTTGTGACTTCATGGACATTCCAGGGATACTGCTGCCAGGATCATCCATTTAAAATAAAAGCCTAACATTAATCATACATGATCAAACCGCACGCACGCACACGCGTGCACACACACACACACACACACACACACACTATATATATATATATATATATATATATATATATATATATATATATATATGAAGCTAATAAATAGATTAATTCATTAAATTAAATTTTAAAAACCCTGAATATCTGTTGATTATAAATAGCACAAGCTCTGGTTCATGGTAAAACTGCTGACACTGTATCATATGCATTAAGTTATTATTCATATCTGCACTACCTCACTGTATATGTTATTATTATTATTATTATTATTATTATTATTATTATTATTATTATTATTATTATTATTATCATCATTATTATCATTATTATTATTATTATTATCATGGATATTATTTTTAGTGAAGCTTTAAGTCTCATTAATTTTGCAATTTTTTCTCCATCTGTCCACAGATAACCAATATCTCTAAAGTATTCACCAATCCCAATTATCGTAGTTTGAGTGTGATTATATTGAAAGACAACATGATTGACCACATAGACGGTGAACTTCTCAGCAGTTACTTACACAACCACAGCAAAGACTTCAGCATCAACCTTATTAACAATAGGTTGGAAACCGTAAGTAACTCACAAATATGTATCCACACTAACTTTTACCCACATTTAAACAGCCATAAGCTGTGAGGATTGATCTGTATTTAATGCTACCACTACAAATGCCATAAGGAAGTGATCTATACTGGCAGTTGTAATCATATAGTATAAATATCTTAAAAGGATGGAACAGCTTGAGATATGTTGGTGATTATTAGCTCATATGAGGTGATTTCTTTGTCGTGTTCTACATCTATAGTTTAGTGTGATTATTGGGACTGATAATGGATAGCATTGTGTTATGTTCTCAGAGGAGTAAGATGTTATTTGAATATTTAGCCATATGCATTTATTTATCTCATCTGTTCGCCTTCCTACAAAAATACAAAGTCCTCTTCATATTTGATTTAGTGTGAAAATGTTTAAAGAGAGGTTACTTGAATTTTTTTATGACAATTAGTCAGGGCATTGACTGTATTATATAGAAAATTAATTTTTAGAGATTAGATGTGAAAATATGAGTTTTGAGAGTCTGTAAATAGTTATAAAAAGATATAGATAAAAGAAATTCATAGATATTTAGCAAAAAATGTTTATAGATTGATATATCTAGTCATTTAAAAAGGATGGTCTGAGAATTGTGTTGTTCCATTGGAAAAACTCAAAATGTGTACAATGAGAAGAAAACAGTGAATATGGACTACAAATCCCTAAAGCTATTTCTAAGAGAATACAGTTAAAATTTAATTGATATCTTACAGTTACTAGATCAGAGTTTTAAGAAAAAATATAAAGTCTGTAACACTGACTTAATCTATATTAACATATTTTTCTTAGTTCACTTCGTTTTCTGAATTGGTTGTTTCTTCCTTCACAGCTGCCTGTAAAGCACCTGGAGAAGATGTACAGTGATTATACAACAAAGGGCCACATGTTTATTCCCGTCTTTAGACTTGGTGGCAACCCTTGGAACTGTGATGATTGTGCCTTCCTGGTGCCTTTTCAGGTGAGGTTTTTGTATGTGTTGATTGATTTGTATTCAGATACTGTTTTGATCCATAATTTTGTAGATTTTTTATTTTCCAGACAAAAAAGGTTTATACTAGACAAAAAAAAAGACACACACACTTGTATTCTATTTCAATAACACTGACTGTACACAAGAAGTCTTGAATAGTACTTGGTGTTATTTCAGATATAATAGACAAATCAGCAGTGCACTAAGAAATATCATTGTGGCATTATAGGGGACACAGTTACTCTGAGAAATGTTTGAGGTTTGCATTGTATAGTAAACACTGGTAAGTCAAATCCAAATAAGCTAGATTTTAGATTAAGTCAGTCACTTTCAGGAATTTATTTACTTTTCTTGATTATCTATTTATTTCATTATCATTATTATTATTTTATTTATTTATTTATTTTTTTTTTTTTCATATATCCTATCCTGAGTGCATTGTTAGGTCTCTTTTACGTATAGATTGAGTAATTAAGCCAGTAGGCTGATATATGTACTGGCTAAAAACTCTTACATCATCTGTGTCATTTGAGGACTTGTCTGAGCTGTTAGAGATATGATACAGGCTCATGTGCTGCACCACTACCAACACCAAGATCATTGTTTACACAGCTGACAGGAACCAAGTGGCAGTGTCAACTTCAGCTTCTGTTTGCACAAGAGATATACAGTAAAAGTCTGTTAATTGGAAGAGCAGGGAAGCAGAAGTGATTTGGATTATCAGGATGTACATGCCCCTGAAAACGCCACCCTAGGACCTTTATATAAGTTCGGACAGTTTTTGGTTTCACACATCCAATAGTTTTCTTATGTTGCTTACCTATATGTCTCTGGTGAGAAATGTAATGAAGTGACAGCTACCATGAGCATTCATATTAGTGAGCACGGTTCTAATATTGATTTTTTTGCGTGATAGGCCTTTTTTTACTGTCATTTTTGTATGTAATTAGGTTAAGTTATGGTTAGGTTACAGGTCACTACATGTTAAAATCTTTAAAAGTGGATGACCAAGAATAAGGGAGGAAGGTCAGGAGATCAGCAGTAGAACACCCACAATATAATCCATATTGTTGATCAGATAATGTGATTAAGTGGAAGATGTTGAATAATCTGCCTGTTAAGAATCATTTGAAAACTCTAGAAAGACAGAAAATTTATGTCTTTACTTTGAATAGTTAGACAGTAGTCTGAAGAGTTAAAGTGGTCACCCTTTTTAGTAT
>JAHFWG010000979.1:0-16583 GCA_020233015.1 Callinectes sapidus | reverse complement strand
TTTTGATTCTATGGCAAGCTTGCCTGGTGACAGCACCACTGATGTTAGGATCCCTAAAGTTGTCAATATTTGGACAAGAACGTAGATAGATAGTGTTGCAATGTGTGTGAGAATTTTCTTCCTTACAAAGCTTGCATGGTATGACATCCTCAGCAGTTATGTACTGCCAACAGTACTTATATCCTAGCCTTAGCCGCATAGTAACACTGTCAACTCTGGTGGATGATCTACCATACATAGCATACATTGGTGTTATTAAATACAGTGTTACATAGTGTTTCTCATACTTTCACTTCCGCTATCTAAGATTTTTACAACATTTTTTCGTGTTCCCATTGTCTTCTCTTACCTACTCGCTGAGATACCCTTAAACTCTTTGGAAGCTCAGTGTAGCCTCTGAATCAACTGAAATATATAATATGTTGTAATGCCTCCTTTGCAAGTTTGTCAGCAGTTTCTTTGAGACAAATTGCAACATGAGATGGTATCCACATCAATTGCACAACATAGCCATTAGCTTTCAGCTGAAAGAGAACAGCTTTACACTGGAGAACTAAGGCATGCATCATTTAAAGAACCAACAAATAACAAAGCACTCTGACTGTCAACAAAAACATCAACATCTTGACATTTCAAGCATGCAGTTAACAATCCCTCATATATAGCCTGAAGTTCTGCATCTGAAGTACTGGATGAGAAATTGCCGCCACGTCTCTTAGATAGATGTTCATGAGTACATAAACCCTCTTCAAAAAATTCTCTAATTACTGCCCCACATCCTGCCTTACCATCATAATACATCATATGTACCACGTTGTTTCTGGGTAGAATATTAATTTTAGATTAGAAAACTTGCTTCAACTCTAAAGGACAGAGATCACTTTTCCTATAGCATTCAAGTGCAGAATATCAACCTTAATTTTCACCTGCTGCCAGGGTGGAATACTATGCTCCCTCCTTTCCCAAATATGTGCAATAATGTAGTGCCTCGTACTCTAGCAAGATTTAATACTACATCCTGCCATAAATATTTACTCTGTTAGAAGTACGGGCAGTTCGGCAGGTGTTCAACAAGGATATCAATGCATCATCACCTCTTCTAGTCATTCTAACTGCAGCAGATATAATCAATTCTTTAATTCTGCACTGAATACTTGGAAGATACAGTTCCATTCTTATCATTTCTCTTCTAGTAGTTCTTGCACATCCGAATATAGTTCTCGTAGCGTCGTTTTACACCACTTCTAAAGGTTGCAGGCTTTTCTGTGGAAGGGACACAAGGACAGGGGCAGCATAATCAATTATTGATCTAATAGTACTAATAATGTACATGGTCCGTAGTACAGTACAGGTATACCTACCCCACTTCCATTATTTGCCAATACTCTCAAAGGTTTCAATCTTGCCTTACAAATATTTTTCACATAGTTCACAGCACTCTGAGTTGAGTGAAAGCTGACATACATTCCAAGGTACTTATGATTGGCAACTCTTTCCAGTCTTTGTCCATTGAACATAACTACTCTATCAGTTGCATCCTTTGACTGATATTTGGTTTTCTCACCATTTTTTTCCTCTTCCCCTCCCCCCCCCCCCAAGAGATCATGTTTGAGTCATTCAACGTGCCTGGGCTGTACGTCGCAGTTCAGGCAGTGCTGTCTGTCCCTGGCGGCGGCGTCCTTGGCGTCACGGCAGTTACCTTCACCCTACAGAGAGAGAGATTCAGCTCCATCTGCCCGGACATTGCCAAGGAGTTCAATAAATACAATAGTGACAGTGACAGTGACCCGGCCGAGTAGATAAGGAAATACTAAGGCAAGAATCCTGTGAAGAACAATCAATGAAGCCTTTACTATTGACATTGGCTATGAGTGAGGCTTCCTGGGACCTGAGATCTTCTTCCATCCCGAGGTGAGAATGTGTGTGTGTGACATTATTGTTACAATCACTTAGTCAAATGGCCTTGCTGTTGATAAGTGTGTGTGTGTGTGTGTGTGTGTTTGTTGGGTTTATAGGTAAATTGGCAGGGCTTTTTTTTATTTGTTATTCTGTTTTGGTTGTAAAGTGTTTGTGGTATTTTGGTTTTAAGTGAGAGATTGGAAATGTGCCAATTTTCACTAGCCTCTATGTGTGAGGGTGTGTTGGTTGGTTGATAGAGAGTGATAGAGAGGTATGTATGTATAAATTTACCTAGTTATGTGTGTGCGTGTATAAGTGAGTAAGAGATAATGTGTATTGAGATGTATTTACCTAGTGTGTGTGTGTGTGTGTGTGTGTGTGTGTGTGTGTGTGTGTGTGTTGCAAAGACAGAGTGTATATGTGTTGTAAAGATAGAGTATATGTGTGGGTGTTTGTGTGTGAGAGGGAGAGATAGGGAGAGTGCACAATTGATTAATTACTCACTAATACTAATGATTACTTGGGGGGTTATAAATCAATAGATAAAGAATAACTAATCAGATTCACATTTTTTCATTTTTCTTTGCTCAGTGACGCCAATTTTTTTCCTTGTGACTTTCTCTTTTTTATATATCAATTCCTAATGTATTCTCTGATAATTTATTGATAGACTTACTTTACACATTGCCAAGCATTGTTATATTGGGGTGAGGAAGCTTAGAATGACAATCTACCACTATACCAGGCCACCAATCCTGTCAAATAGTAGTAGTAATAGCAGTATATCTGTCTTTACAGGACCATGAACATGAACAAACTCTCACCATTCACACCTTTAGCCTCTGGGATAGTAGTAGTAATAGCAGTCTATCTAACTTTACACTGTGGCTAGTTATAGTGTTAAGAAAACAGTGAAGAACGTGGTGAATGAAGTTGTAGTGTTAAGCAAGCAGTAAGGGTATTAATTAATCTAAGCTTCCTCAGTCTCAGAATCGAAAGGTGCTTTTGCTTGTTAACTTCGTATTATTTTTGTATTGTTAAGTCATTCAGAAATCCTTTGTTCCTTTTCAGTGCTACAGGTGAAGTTATTGTGATCGTTCTATTAATTGTAAGCTTCCAGTATGTTGTTATGTATTATTAGCACTATGACACTTTGAAAAACTGTGTTAATAAGCTGTCTTTTTACACATCAGCCTGGCAACCACACACAGGCAGGCCCAGACACACACACACACACACACACACACACACACACACACACACACACACACACACACACACCGCGTTGTGTAGTGGTTAGCACGCTCGGCTCACAACCAAGAGGGCTCGGGTTCCAGTCCTGGGCACGGTGAGGCAAATGGGCAAGCCTCTTAATGTGTATCTAGCTCCTGTTCACCTAGCAGCAAGTAGGTACGGGATGTAATTGGAGGGGTTGTGGCCTCGTTGTCCCGGTGTGTAGTGTGTGATATGGTTTCAACCCTACCGGAATATCGGTCTATGAGCTCTGAGCTCGCTCCGTAGGGAAAGGCTGGCTGGTGACCAGCAGGCGATCGAGGTGAATAACACACACATACCAAGAGAGAGAGTGTGTGTGTGTGTAGGCTTGCTGGTCTATGGTATGGAGGGATTGGTAGATCAGTTCTTCTTACCAAGTTGTTCAAAGTGTTATAAGTTTGATTAATTCCTATATTCTTTCAAAATACAACCTAATTTTCATGATTTCCACTAGAGTTAATTCCAAAGATCTTTTTTTCCAAGTGTATAGCCTAAGTAATATATATATATATATATATATATATATATATATATATATATATATATATATATGTATATATATATATATATATATATATATGATAATACATTTTATTGTTTATCCAATTTTTCAATCCCTCTACCTTTCATTTCCTTCCTTTTTTTTTATCATGGGGTTGTCTCTTATAAAGGGATCCTTGGGGAAAGAGGAGACAAAAGATTAAAGTGGAATGAAAAATGGAGGAAAATAGAGAACAAAAAATAATATACGAACAATATAACAGAGAAAACATACAATATAGGCCTACTACTACTACTACTACTACTACTACTACTACTACTACTACTACTACTACTACTACTACTACTACTACTACTATGAGGGAAAACTGTAGTCGTTGCCGTTGGTGAAGAACATTTAGGCGCCGGTTGAAGATGGGATTTTCCCGTGAGCTGCGTTGTCACATCTCCACAGGACCAGAGAGAGAGGGGGAGATTATTTTCATGTTTTCCAGCATTAGTTTTTTTTCTCCCTTGTTTTCTTCTTTTCTGTACTTCCTTGCGGTTTTTCTTTACATTTCTTTTATTGCTTTTGTGTTTTGCGAGTGTTTGATAAGTTGTTTTATTGGTTTAGTTTGTTTTAGTTAGTTTAGTATTTCAGATTGATTTTGTTGTATTTCTTGATTTTCTGGTTGTGTTTCAAGTGTCAATTTAACTTCTTGCCTTGGTTGCCCTTGTTCGCTTATTTATGTGTTATTTCGTTAATTAGTTTTCCTTTGACGTTTCTGGTGTTTTATCTTTATTGTTCCATTGTTCATCTGTATTAGTTTCATCACCTACTTTATTTCTTAGCGCATATACTGTGTGAATAGCAAATTAGCAAGATAGGACTACTGGTTGTTCCAGGCCGTGACGTGTGTGTTATTGCCATACGTCAGCAGGGCCGAGGGTCTTTCTGTCTGTCTGGCAGTCTGGCTCAGTTTGTTGTGGGGTGAGAGTGTCAGCGGGTGGACAGGTCTTATTATCCTATTGAAAAGCCTCCGGTTGAATAAACTCGGGTTCTTGAAATGTTTGACCATTCTAGTGACATATTATTAAGACGTTTTTTACCTTTCAAACCCTGGGAGGAAGTGACAAGGGGATTGAACGATCTGAGGACAGAATAATAATAATGAGATCCTGCTGCTGGTGCTTCAGTGTTCAGTGTGTCATCTTAATACTGGACTAAAGCCGCAAGATGGAATCACAGAGGCTGGAATACGTTATTAAGGTGACTACAGCCATTGTGACACAATGCTTTACCGTGTCAATGTTTATTTACCTATAGAGGAGGGGGGCTACCCCTCCACAGACACTGGTGATATCTTGGATTCTTATTTCATCGGTCATTTTTACCGTTATCACTCATTATTATAAGCTCATCTTGCCACATTATGCAGCCATTGTACTAAGCTTGCATATTAGCCATTCAGACATAGCTTTCGTGGTCAAGTTTAAGTTTAGTGAAGGTTTAATTGAGATATGAGAGGGGGTTCCAGAGCCTACCTGGGGCCCCCGCCGCCGCTACCGCCGGCTGCCCGCGCTGCGGCCGCCCGCGGCCGCCCGCTAGCCGGCTCATATTTAAGGATATTTTCATTTATGCCTGGACTATTTATTTGGGCTCAACAGTAAAATTTAATGCTTTCTATTAGTACTGTGAGCCGTTTTGAAGGTCTGAAATGCGTGTGGGGGGGTGGAGATAGCTGTGGTTGGCGTTATTATGATCGTAAATAAGGGCGGCTTTTTGCGCCCAAATTATTGGAACGCCCAAGACCGTCCTTTATTTGAGGCAGTATCAAGTTCTTATTAATTGCCGAAGATAGTCCATATCAAACAATGTTTTGTGCGCAAAGCTCAGTGAAATCAGTGGAGGTTAAAAGTGTTTGCTAGCGGTGTTAAAGTTCCATTAATTTATTTATTTATCAGCCTGTGAATGATTTATTTCTGCCTCTATATCACTCTGAAGTGTTAAGAATAATTAGAAAGAATTACTCAAGTGCTTTGATGTGGTTTTGGGTTCTTATGAAGTGGTTCTGAGTGAGTATTTAATGAGTTTAAAAAAGGGTCATATTTTTATAAAATACTTTTTTTCTAGTGGAAATTCTTTCCAATTACTGTTGTTTGTAGTTTATTTGTGCTTTGGGAATTAGTTAGAGTATTTATGCAGCCGGAATATGTCCATTGTTTTGTTCTAAAAGCGTTTTTTCGAAGGGTCATTTTTAAAATGGTCTCCCCTAAAATATGTACGTAAATATGGACAGTCAACATACGTAGAGCACGGGGCCAGGCTGTGACGTCATCAGCCGTGACGTCACAATGATGGCCGCCTCTTGCAGCCTTCTCTTTCTGAATCTTATCTTCCATATATATTACGATTTACTGTGTTTACCGTGTGTGTGCGTGCGTATGTGCGTGCGTGCGCGTGTGTGTGTGTGTCTTTGTGCTTATTCAATTGGCAGGGGATAGATAATACGTAGAAATCTCTCGGTATATTGATGTTTGCTACAGGACCTGCCATATACAGATCTGATGTCTTGTTGCAGCATCTTCCCTTCATTTCTTGTGTTGTAACCGAATCAGCTGTTTTTGTGAATGTATTTAATGGATGAACATAATTAATTTTCGTCTCCTCTCTCCCCAGCACCTCCTGCACCGCCTCCGCTGTACCCCCCATGACTAGCCAGTTGATGTCTCATGGGACATGGTGAGACATCCAAGGACACAAGGTAAACTACTTGCTGCCTTGTTTATTTGTCAATGATTACGTTCTTTTTACTGTCTGAAGTCTGATTTCCCTAAGGTTTGAGAGTAAAGTTGTTATTATTAACAGGACTCAACTTTCCGTGTACGCAGTTCTCTCTCTCTCTCTCTCTCTCTCTCTCTCTCTCTCTCTCTCTCTCTCTCTCTCACTGAACATCTTCGCTTTGTCCTTCCTATACTACTGTTCTTCTCTCCGCATTGAACTCTTGTCACATTTAATCTCTTGTTCCAACTCATTCTGTGTGAGATATTTTCCTAAACAGTACTCAGGGAATAGGAGGAGAAGAGTGGCGAGATGAGAAGAAGAAGAATAGGAGAAGAAAGTGTAAGCAGTAATGAACATGTTACTCAGACGTTCATGGTAGTCAACACATGCAAAATTCTTACCACTGAGCCATGAGGTGTGTATGTGTGTAGATGTGTGTGTCTTAACCTCCAAAGTGTTGTAATATATTTTAATCTAGCCTTATCTCTCTATAAATTTGTGAAGTATATAAAGAATCCTAACTTATCTATGAATACATTAAGTAAATCAGAATGTAACTTCATCTATTATAATTTCTCTCTAAGCTAACCTCTAAAATCTTGTAATGCATCTTGATCTAACTTATCCTAACATAACCCAAACTAACCTATCTATGAATTCAATAAGTATATCTAAATCTAATATTATTTCTCCACTAAGTTAACCTTTTCTAAAATATTGCTATGTATCTATCTCTAATATGACTTGAATACAACCAAATTCAAATAGTTTATTCATGTAAAAAAAAAATACATCAAAGGGAGCAGTGAGACCATGCTGAGATGCCCGCCCAACTGATCTTGCAAAACAAAGCCTTACAATTTGATTGGAGATAATTCTACTCGAGAAAGGAAATATTCATGACTACATGCATTTATACATAGGAAAATATAATTATATACATACATACCTATACTTAGATATGTTCACACACACACACACACACACACACACACACGAAACACAACAATATATACATAAATACATGCTATCAGAGTGGCTCACTTCCTCCTATAAAACACAATAATTAGTAAACACACGTACGTCTACTATATATTACACAATAGATCATATCCTGGGAGCAAAAAATTTGTACATCTTTAGGATGCTGGGTACTATATTGTTATTGATTCTATGTCAAGCTTGCCTGGTGACACCACCACTGATGTTAGGGTCCCTAAAGTTGTCAATTTTGGACAAGAACATAGATAGATAGTGTTGCAATGTGTGCGAGAATTTTCTTCCTTACAAAGATTGTATGGTATGCCATCCTCAGCAGTTATGTACTCCCAACAGTACTTATATCCTAACCTTAGCCGCATAGTAGCACTGTCAACTCTGATGGATGATCTACCATACATAGCATACATTGGTGTTATTAAATACAGTGTTACATAGTGTGTCTCATACTTTCACATCCGCTTTCCAAGATTTTTACATTTTTTCGTGGTCCCATTGTCATCTCTTACTTACTCGCTGAGATACCCCTAACTCTTTGGAAGCTCAGTGTAGCCTCTGAATCAACTGAAATATATAATATGTTGTAATGCCTCCTTTGCAAGTTTGTCAGCAGTTTCTTTAAGACAAATTGCAACATGAGATGGTATCCACATCAATTGGACAACATAGCCATTAGCTTTCAGCTGAAAGAGAACAGCTTTACACTGGAGAACTAAGGCATGCATCATTTAAAGAACCAACAAATAACAAAGCACTCTTACTGTCAACAAAAACATCAATATCTTGACATTTCAAGCATGCAGTTAACAATCCCTCATATATAGCCTGAAGTTCTGCATCTGAAGTACTGGATGAAAAATTGCCGCCACGTCTCTTAGATAGATGTTCATCAGTACATAAACCCTCTTCAAAAAATTCTCTAATTACTGCCCCACATCCTGCCTTACCATCACAATACATCATATGTACCACATTTTTTCTGGGTAGAATATTAATTATAGATTAGAAAACTTGCTTCAACTCTAAAGGACAGAGATCACCTTTCCTATAGCATTCAAGCACAGAATATCAACCTTAATTTTCTCCTGCTGCCAGGGTGGAATACTATGCTCCCTCCTTTCCCAAATATGTGCAATAATGTAGTGCCTCGTACTCTAGCAAGATTTGATACTACATCCTGCCATAAATTTTTACTCTGTTAGAAGTACGAGCAGTTCGGCAGGTGTTCAACAAGGATATCAATGCATCATCACCTCTACTAGTCATTCTAACTGCAGCAGATATAATCAATTCTTTAATTCTGCACTGAATACTTGGAAGATACAGTTCCATTCTCATCATTTCTATTCTTGTAGTTCTTGCACATCCGAATATAGTTCTCATAGCGTCGTTTTGCACCACTTCTAAAGGTTGCAGGCTTTTCTGTGGAAGGGACACAAGGACAGGGGTAGCATAATCAATTATTGATCTAATAGTACTAATAATATACATGGTCCGTAGTAGAGTACATGTATACCTACCCCACTTCCATTATTTGCCAATACTCTCAAAGGTTTCAATCCTGCCTTACAAATATTTTTCACATAGTTCACAGCACTCTGAGTTGAGTGAAAGCTGTCATACATTCCAAGGTACTTATGATTGGAAACTCTTTTCAGTCTTTGTTCATTGAAGATAACTACTGTCAGTTGCATCCTTTGACTGATATTTGGTTTTCTCACCATTTTTTTCCTCTTCCCCCTCCCCCCCCAGAGATCATGTTTGAGTCATTCAACATGCCTGGGCTGTACGTCGCAGTGCAGGCAGTGCTGTCTGTCCCTGGCGGCGGCGTCCTTGGCGTCACGGCAGTTACCTTCACCCTACAGAGAGAGAGATTCAGCTCCATCTGCCCGGACATTGCCAAGGAGTTGAATAAATACAATAGTGACAGTGACAGTGACCCGGCCGAGTAGATAAGGAAATACGAAGGCAAGAATCCTGTGAAGAACAATCATAGAAGCCTTTACTATTGACATTGGCTATGAGTGAGGCTTCCTGGGACCTGAGATCATCTTCCATCCCGAGGTGAGAATGTGTGTGTGTGTGACATTATTGTTACAGTCACTTAGTCAAATGGCTTTGCTGTTGATAAGTGTGTGTGTGTGTGTTTGTTTGTTGGGTTTATAGGTAAATTGGCAATTTTTTTTTTTTATTTGTTATTCTATTTTGGTTGTAAAGTGTTTGTGGTATTTTGGTTTTAAGTGGGAGATTGGAAATGTGCCAATTTTCACTAACCTCTATGTGTGAGTGTGTGTTGGTTGGTTGATAGAGAGTGATAGAGAGGTATGTATGTATAAATTTACCTAGTTATGTGTGTGCGTGTATAAGTGAGTAAAAGATAATGTGTATTGAGATGTATTTACCTAGTGTGTGTGTGTGTGTGTGTGTGTGTGTTGCAAAGACAGAGAGTGTATATGTGTTGTAAAGATAGTGTATATGTGTGTGTGTTTGTGTGTGAGAGGGAGAGATAGGGAGAGTGCACAATTGATTAATTCCTCACTAATGCTAATGATTACCTGGGGGGTTATAAATCAATAGATAAAGAATAACTAATCAGATTCACATTTTTTCATTGTTCTTCGCTCATTGACGCCAATTTTTTTCCTTATGACTTTCTCTTTTTTATATATCAATTCCTAATGTATTCTCTGATAATTTATTGATAGACTTACTTTACACATTGCCAAGCATTGTTATATTGGGGTGAGGAAGCTTAAAATGACAATCTACCACTATACCAGTTCACCAATCCTGTCAAATAGTAGTAGTAATAGCAGTATATCTGTCTTTAAAGGACCATAAACATGAACAAACTCTCACCATTCACACCTTTAGCCTCTGGGATAGTAGTTGTAATAGCAGTCTATCTCACTTTATACTGTGGCTAGTTATAGTGTTAAGAAAACAGTGAAGAAAGTGGTGAATGAAGTTGTAGTTTTCAGCAAGCAGTGAGGGTATTAATTAATCTAAGTTTCCTCAGTCTCAGAATCGAAAGGTGCTTTTGCTTGTTAACTTCGTATTATCTTTGTATTGTTAAGTCATTCAGAAATCCTTTGTTCCTTTTCAGTGCTACAGGTGAAGTTATTTTGATCCTTCTATTAATTGTAAGCTTCCAGTATGTTGTTATGTATTATTAGCACTATGACAATGAAAAACTGTGTTAATAAGCTGTCTTTCTACACATCAGCCTGGCAACCACAGACAGGCAGACCCAGACACACACACATACACACACACATACACACACACACACACACATACACACACTCCTTGGCGTCACAGCAGTTACCTTCACCCTACAGAGAGAGATTCAGCTCCATCTGCCCGGACATTGCCAAGGAGTTGAATGAATATAATAGTGACAGTGACAGTGACCCGGCCGAGTAGATAAGGAAATACGAAGGCAAGAATCCTGTGAAGAACAATCAATGAAGCCTTTACTATTGACATTGGCTATGAGTGAGGTTTCCTGGGACCTGAGATCTTCTTCCATCCCAAGGTGAGAATGTGTGTGTGTGACATTATTGTTACAGTCACTTAGTCAAATGGCCTTGCTGTTGATAAGTGTGTGTGTGTATGTGTGTGTGTGTGTGTGTGTGTGTTGGGTTTATAGGTAAATTGGCAGGGCTTTTTTTTATTTGTTATTCTGTTTTGGTTGTAAAGTGTTTGTGGTATTTTGGTTTTAAGTGGGAGATTGGAAATGTGCCAATTTTCACTAGCCTCTATGGCTCTATGGCTAAGGGCACCACTCCAGGCTAACGTCATCAGCTGTGACGTCATAATTGCGGGCCCCTTTCTGCTGCTTCTAATTCCTGACTCTTAACATCCTTATATAGGATGATTTACTGCATTTTTACCGTGTGTGTGCGTGCGTGGCATGTGTTGTGCTGTTATATTGTTATATTGGCTCTTTCTTATCTTGCATTGTGAAGTAGTTTTTCCAGGTATGGTAAGGTATTTTCTGGTATGTATATCGTGTGTGTGTGTGTGTGTGTGTGTGTGTGTTGAGTCAATAGGAGGAATTATAGGTGGAAATATATCCGTATATTTATGTTTGATACAGGACCTTCCCCATGTAGATTTAACACCTTTTTGCAGATTCATTGATTTTCGTGTGTTCTAACAGAATCAGTTGTTTATGTGAATACTGTTTACTTATCAACATTATTAATTTGTTTCTCATCTCTCACCAGCATCTTCTCCACCGTCCCTGCAGTTCCTTGTGACTAACCAGCTGATGCCCCTTGATGTTTGCAGGGCCATGGTGAGATATGCAAGGATAAGGTAAACTCTTTGCTGTCTTGTTTATTTTTTAATGGTTATGTTCTCTTTACTGTTTGACTTGTGATCTCCCTAAAATTTGAGAGTAAAGTTGTTATTATTCGGTCATAAATTCTATCCTTTTATCCATCAGCAGGACACAACCTTCCGTGTACACAACCATCCCCTCTTCCTCAGTGACACTGCACATTCAATTAGCCGCGTCGCAGTGAGGGTTTTCTTGTCAGACACCACCAGATTTTGTAATTCTTGTTGAAAAAATAAGTACTCTTTGGGGCAAGCTTTAAAAAACTTACAAAGGTGTGTGTGTCGTTACACATTAATGCTTCTGAAATTTAAATAAATCTATTTCATGATAATTGATGGTATATGACATTGTTTGAGCCTTTATTCATAATTTCAGATGATATTCATAAAACCACCTATGATTGTATCAAGGCAAGTAATCTGTCATTTTCTACGGACTTCAATGGACGTACAATAATATTTAATTTCATTTGAATGTATTGAACAATAGGCAAACGCATGTAATGTATAGGAAATATTATGTTCTAACAAATACGTAACGTTTCCGGTACGACAACTATCCTCGACTGGCGGCAACAAACAAGCCTAAACAACATTTCTTCTCTCCGTTTTTCCGCTCGGAAATCTCGCAAATCCTTTGACCTTATCAGTTACTTAGTCTGTCTTTCTCTTCCTTTTCTAGTATCAGACGTGCAGTCTGCCAAGGCGCGTCACGGGTCCTACAAATTTGTGGAAGAAGAGGGATGTGTGGTTTGGCCCGCGGAAATTTGCCGACACAAAATCATATAGAACATCACTAATTTATTCAGACACATTACCTTCCTAATAATAATGTCCTTGTGTATGCCTTCTGCTTCTACAATGACTAAAACTGAAGGGAACTGATAAAACCTTTAAGTAAAACAAGACAGAAGTAGAGGTGACGACCATCAAAACCATCAAAAGTCACAAGAGGAAGAAGTAGACAGAGCGGTGAGGCACGAGGGCGAGCTTATTTCAGTTCGTCGTACGTCCGCCAGCGATGCTGTTCTGTTTTATTTCACTGATTAGCTTCATATATAGAAGGTGACAATGTTATCTGCTATTTTTCAATAATCCCAGATAAAATGCAAAAACCAAAATCTGCATTACTTTATTTTTACCGTACCTACATACTTACTTTAAAAAAAATAATTACCTATTTTTAAGTTTTATCATATAATTGAATTAACAAAGCCTTATCATACACTATTAAGTATAAATAATAACAAACAGTAATGTTTTTAATTTCAAATACACTTGTGCAGCAATTCATGTCGTATTTGTTTCTTGCACATCGGTTTCCAGATTAGCTAAGTCACCCCTTTGCCACAGGAAATCGGAGACAATTAAAAATTCTAGCGCTAATAGGTAAATACGACCCTCACTGCGACCAGCTAATTATCTCCCTCTGCCCTCTCGGTTGTGAGCCGATCATGCTAACCACTACACTACGCGGTGTAATTCACCTCGGTCGCCTGCTGGTCACCTAGACAGGCTTTCCCTACGGAGCGAGCTCAGAGCTCATATAGACCGATCTTCGGGTAGGGCTGAGACCACATCACACACTACACATCGGGACAGCGAGGCCTCAACCCCTCGAGCTACGTCCCTTACCTACTTGCTGCTAGGTTAACAGGGGCTAGATACACATTACGAGGCTTGCCTATATGCCTCGCCGCGCCCGGGACTCCAACCAGGGCCCTCTGGGTTGTGAGCCTAGCATGCTAACCACTGCACTACGCGGTGTGTGTGTGTGTGTGTGCTGAGTCAATAGGATGTGTAGATGATAGATGGAAATCTATCGGTATATTTATGTTTTATACAGGACCTGCCACATGCAGGTCTGGTATCTTCTTACAGCTTCCCTTATTTTCGTGTGTTCTAACAGAATTAGCTGTCCATGTGATAACTTTACTTATTACCATTATTAATTTGCTTCTCATCTCTCCCCAGCGCTTCTTCCACCGTCCTTGTACTCATGACTAACCAGCTGATACCCCTTGATGTCTGCAGGGCCATGGCAAGACTGAGAGTCTGAGACTGGCAAGGACAAGGTAAGCTATTTGCTTCTCTCTCTCTCTCTCTCTCTCTCTCTCTCTCTCTCTCTCTCTCTCTCTCTCAGTTTGGCAATTTTTCGGGCAGGCAATAAGCTAGTCGTCTGGCAGTATTACTAGCGTTTTCAGTGGACTCGTGCTGCTCCATAGGTGTATTTAGACTGTACGCCTTCCCGCAAAGTGCCACTGAAAAAACTCCTTATGCCAAATTATATTTCACCAGTTTTCTTGGTCATGATCCTACGTGCCACCATTATTATTATTATAGGCTTATCTCAGCAAAGTAGTGTAAAATGAATGAAGATTTTTTTTGTGAGTTACTTGGTGCCTCTTAACAGCGGCAGCAGCGCTGAGCCGAGGCCGAAGGCCGTGTGTGGCACTGTGGCTGTGGCGAGGGGACGGAGGGGTGTAGTGGCAAGCAGTGTTGATGGGAGGCCAGAGGTTAGATATCTCTTGTTATTCCTTAGTTTTACCTTAAAATTCCTGTTAATTATACACCTATTATAATAAATGCTGTATCAAAACACCGCAAACGATTGTTGTGCAGTGTTCGGGGTGCCATGACGCCAGTGCTTTGACGTTGGTATTGCACTCCGCTTAGGGACTGGTGTGTGGGGCTCCAGACACGGATTTTCTAAATATTGTAATTATTATGTACTGAAGAAAAAGTAAGAAGAATTTGCAAGTGTACTTGTTTCAATGGAAATTATTTACATTCTGACATTTTATGCGCGACCTTGTTTGTTGTGATTGTACACCGCACTGAATGGCATTGCTGGGGGTGAGAATTGAGTCATGTCACGTAGGCTCGTAGACAGTAGAATTGACCCCGTTTTTTAAAGTGTTGGTAGTCAAAGAGTTTACATTAGAGTTTAATGTTTACAATCTATCCCATCAATAGCGTATGACACAGTGCATGCTGTGGAAGTATACTCATTGTATTTGATGTCTATAAAGTTTTTTTTTTTTCTCTTGCTCGGCTATTACTGACTCATTTTCATGCTTCTGGAAGTCACATCGCATCATAAATAGAGTTAGATTAAGTCTATGTTGCTTTAGATTAGCTTAGGTTTGGGTTAGGTTAGCTTAGATTGTTTGCCTTGGTTTGGTTGGTTAATGATACTTTGATAGACAAAATTTCACATTTTATATAAAGTTTATGGAGACAAACCGTTAAAAGTACAGAATAGCACCTCCTTTCTAATAATTGAAAATGATCTTGCAAAGTGATAGAGTACTTACTGTACAACATGTCTGTGATGTTTTTTATGTGGGGACGGCTTTGGTAAGGCCATAGGTATTAAATTAATATTCCGATGCCTGCAGAATTGAAGTTCACAATGATCAGTCATGTATGAAGGTATATATACAAGTTATTGCGTGTGTTCATATGTTAGTGAGTGTGCAGCGTGCGCACCTGGGTCTAATGACGCTGTTTCACGTCACACACCTACAAATAAAAAACACAATGCATGTACAGTCTGCCAATCAGAACAATAAAATATATGGACATGCGCATTGGAAGCGTGACGTCACTTCACGTGATGATAACCTACCAATCACGACACAAATCATATTATCCCTCTCAATACTGGGGGATGTTCACTACCCACAATCCTCCAGCCACTCTGATTTCTTATGTGGTGGCAGACAGGTGCATGGACTGTGAGTTTGAAATATTCAGATAGTCTTGGAAAACGTCTACCTGTGAGAGGTACGTGAACGCGGCATGTTGTGCACTGTCACAAGTGTAGGAGAGTGTAGTTAGAGCCCTGCAGTGCTAGAATTAACCCCTGCCAGGTTACGTTTAGTTAGTGTAATGTTTTCGCTTAGAGAGCTGCTGGCCACGGATGGTACTTTCTTCATAAAGGTGAGGTTATTTACTTCATTTTGAATGGTTGTATTGCATGATTAGTTACTTTAGTTCGCAGATTATTGAATTTTAACATTTTTGTGATTTTGGGGGGGTGAAGGCAAGGTTAGCTCCGTAGCGTTTTATCGTGTAGATAAGGATATTTAATTCATTTTGCGAATTTTGCGCAAATTTCACGAAAAAGGGCAATTTTGTCTTTAGATTTTTTTTTTTCAATTGCCATATATCGCCTGTTTTGTCCTCCCCCCCTACAACCCCTGATTCCCCCACAGTCCCCCAAGCTTGCTGGGGTAGGTGGGGGTGGGTAGGATGGAGGAAGAGGAGGAGGTGCTATTCTGTACTTTTACCGACAAATCTTTTGTAAATAATTTACCATGCATTGTTCCATACTGGAAAATTATACTTTGATTTATTAGTGTGTAATAATTGTAATATTGCAATAGTACACACAAAAAAAAAATTTTAATAGAACTTTGAAGATATACTAATCCTCTCCAAGTACAACCTTGGAGTTTGAAGTGTTATATTTATACAAGGAATATTCATTGTTTCATAAAGTATGTTAAATAAAAAAAGATACATGTGTGAAATATAAACTTGAAGGGGACTTGCAAATTAGTGGGCTTTTTATTTTCATTGTTTTTTGCCCTTGGCCAGCTTCCTCCCCATTACATGAAAAAGGAATAAATAAATAAATAAGTAAAGACTTGATAATTGGTAAATAAATATATATGTAGTACTGTACCTACACATATGGTACATAAAAATAGAAACTTATGCTGAAGCAGGGGCCAGTTTTAATGCTAATTCTACCATGGAAATTTGTGTGGTAGGTTCAAGAAGGTGCAGT
>JAHFWG010001016.1:15374-33939 GCA_020233015.1 Callinectes sapidus | reverse complement strand
TATATATATATACACACACACACACACACACACACACACACACACACACACTGTAGACATATGTATACTTGCATACATACAAAGTCACTTGCAATAAGTTATTTAAGTAACGTATGCGCTAAAGAAACTAAAGAAACTAAAAAAAATGCCGAAGGTCAAGAGGAACGAAGAGAAAGGCGAACATGTGTAGCGCGATGCTCTTTTCAGGCGGCGAGGGTCGGCAGGCGCTGCCAGTGTTTCCTGGGCGGTGCCGCCTCGGGCCACTGGCCTGGCAAGAAGAGTAATGAATTTTCGCCATGTATTATAACGCTTAATATTTTAAAGTAAATCTGTGCATGTACTTGCTGAAAATATCATAAATAATTACAATATTTAAACATTTGGTTTATTTGCATGTGTGGCGCCAGTTACTGAACTCGATTCGAATTTCATCCTAATTAGATTTTTAATACTTTATCATTATTTTTTTTCTGTGTGAATGTATGTGTGTGGCACAAGAGATCCCACAGCCCTCCAGTTGCCATTACTGCTTTCGCCAAAGCTACATATTATGTAGTTTTTCTATTAGGAGATGGAGACACTTTCCAGCCTGATCTATCAAGTCCGATTTATGCTTTTATCAGCTTTTCTTCAAATGCCTTTTTTTTTTTTTTTTTTTTTCTGTTGAAGCATTTTTGGAGGGAACACATTTCTATAAAAAAATGTCTTCAAGGAGTGTGTGTGTGTGTGCGTGTGTGTGTGTGTGTGTGTGTGTGGTTGAGGCTTAGCACATGCTGCCTACCATCAGCCCCGCGGGCTAGCACGAGGCGAGGCGTGAGGGCGACAAGCAGAAAGGGTGGGCGGGGTGAGGAGACTGAAGGGCCGTGGAGAGGGCTGGGTGAGGTGAGGTGAGGTGAGGTGAAGGTGGGCAGGGACGCAGGGCGGGGAAAGAGGGCGGCAATGTTGTTTTCCACGTGTGCAAGACCTTACCTAAAAAGTGAAAGGTCTCTAGAAGGAGAATATGCGTAGAGCGGTTGTATCAATCTAAGTAAAGTCTGTATATAAGTAAAAACAATACTTATATTATTAATTATTGCTGCCTTATCATTCCAGCAGAGAGAGAGAGAGAGAGAGAGAGAGAGAGAGAGAGAGAGAGAGAGAGAGAGAGAGAGAGAGAGAGAGAGAATGTGAGAGCAACTTAGAATAACCGCATGTGCTTCCTTCATAACCTTGTCTATAACTAGATATCTTTCGAATGGTATAATTCCAGTTAAGTGTGACACCATCATCATCATCATCACACACACACACACACACACACACACACACACACACACACACACACACACACACGCACACACACCTGTCGCCACACAGCCGCGCCACACACCACCAAAACGACATGAAACCACTAGCCTTAAATCACAGTTAAAGCTGTAATATTTGTTATACTTCATTAGTAATAGTAGTAGTAATAGTAGTAGTAGTAGTAGTAGTAGTAGTAGTAGTAGTAGTAGTAGTAGTAGTAGTAGTAGTAGTAGTAGTTATAATTTCATTGATATTATCGTTTTTGTTGTTGCAGTAGCAGAAGAATCAATACTCTCACGTACATTCTTATTGCCATTACTAAGTGTCAGAATCAGTCACGCTGGTATTTTCATTTACCAATAAACTTCCCGTTATCACGCTGCCACCGCCGCGGATCAGTCTGCGTGGAGAACAAAGGCGAGGGAAGCTGCCACCCAAACCACGGAGCTTCATCTCGCCATTGTCTTAAAGCTTTACTTATCACGACGCTCGAGTTATCCCCTGCATGCTTCACTGAACTCAAACATCAGGACGAGAGAAAAGGCGCCGAATAGGAAGGAGAAGGGTGATGTTGCTCTCCCTCTCCCTCTCTCTCTCTCTCTCTCTCTCTCTCTCTCTCTCTCTCTCTCTCTCTCTCTGTGCCGGTGCCTGGAACGCGGGGGGGATGTGGGTCACGGGTTTTCATGCAGGGTTCCTGATTCTTGGGGCTTTTCTGCAGTCCTTCCCGATACACATACAAACATTCCTTCCTCATAAGCTTCCGTGTTTTGACTTTTACATCTCATCTTGAATGTACTCTCCATTATTCATGTGGTACTCTAACTGTGTCTTTCGGATTATTGTGTTAGTTTTGGGTTTAGTTTTTTTTCATGATTTCCTTTTTTTCTAGTACTTTAACAGTGTTTTTCCGATTATATTACTATTTTTTTTCTCCTATAGTTTTTTTCATGAGTTCCTTTCTTGTAGTACTCTAACAGTGATCTTCCAATTATATTACATTTTTTTCTCTTCTAGTTTTGTTCATGAGTTCCTTTCTTCTAGTACTCAAACAGTATCTTTCCGATTATATTACAATTTTTTTTTCTCTTTTAGTTTCTTTCGTGAGTTCCTTTCTATTCCGCCTCCTCTTCGCCCTCCTTGATTTGGAGCTGCTCGTATCTCAGGGATTTTTGAGTATTGGGCGGCGGGGAGTTGAGAGTCTGGGGTTAGCTGTAAATCCTCGCCCCCCCCCCCCCCAACCCCGGCAGACTCTAGGGAGACAAGACCCCCTTTCCAGCGCAGAGTAGTGGCAGCGGAGCCTCGTAAAACAATTATGGCCTCAACCTCTCGCCTTTCACTGTAGCTCTGTTTTTTCTTTTCATTTTTGACGCTGGTGGTAGTTAAGTAATGTTTGTGTGTTGGGGGGGGGGGGGGGGATGGTGTGTTCATGTACAGGCTGTGACGAGTAGTAAGTTCGTTGTAATGTGGTACTATTGAATTTTGTTCTTCTTTTTGTCTCTGTTGAAAATGTGTTATCGTTTTATTATCCTTTATTTATCGTCGCTTTGTTCTCCTGTTCATCTCTATCCATTTTTTCCTTTGTCTTCTATCTCAAAAACTTCTTCTTCTTCTTCTTCTTCTTCTTCTTCTTCTTCTTCTTCTTCTTCTTCTTCTTCTTCTTCTTCTTCTTCTTCTTCTTCTTCTTCTTCTCCTCCATCGTCTCGTGCATCGCCTAAGATATAATTACCGCCAGCAAGGCAGAGTAATATGGACGCCGCAGGACATCTCGGCCCAAATATTCCATGCATGACCAAACTCGGAGCGAAACCGGGAATCTGGTAATGAAATCGAGGAGGAGCGGAAAGGAGGAAGGGTGGAAGGCAAGGAGGGGTGAGGAAGGGAGAGGAGCGAAGGCAAGATGGAATGAAAGGAGAGGCGAGGAAAGGAGAGGAGAGAGGATGGGGGGGATGGGAGGGAAGGAGCAAGGAAGGAAGAGACGTAGTATGGCGTGGAAAGTCGAGCAGAAAGGGACGGCACAGCGGCTACTGATAAGATAACGAAGACCAAGCCCGGGAGAGAAAGGAGGATGGAGAGTGGTAATAAATACGCATTAAATACACAGTAATTTCATTGTCATGGCGGCGATACACGAAGAGAGGGAAACGGAGGAGAAAGAGATAAGGAGCTGAGGGGAAAGTTAAGAGTGTTACGGCCAGTATTCTTAAACACTTGGCTCTCTCACCACGACAATTTCCCAAGACCACATAGACAACTGGCCGGGTTTTCAAGACAATTTCTCCTTACAATAAACTGGAAACAACAGAACCATATAAAAGACCCTTAAAAATATGACTATCTTCGCCTAAATCCTTCGGTAAATAGTGATGGTGAGAGAGCAAAGTGTTTAAGAATACGGGCCTAAGGGTGATAAGAGAGGTCAGGAGGACAGAGTGTGTGGGGGAGGCTGGCGCAGTGGTGGGACAGCCCAGTGCCTTACTCTGCTTCATGCTGGCAAGGACTATCCGATTTTTTAGTTTTTATTTATTTATTTATTTATCTATTTATTTTATTATCGTTGTGGTGAAGTGTTAGTGGCATTGTTTTTTTTATTATTTTTGGTGTGTCTGAAATGTGTTGTTTTTATTATTATTATTATTATTATTATTATTATTATTATTATTATTATTATTATTATTATTATTATTATTATTATTATTGTTATTATTATCATCATCATCATCATCATCATCATCACTACTATTATCATTAATGGTACTACTAATGTTACACTATTACTACTACTACTACCACCACCACTACTACTACTACTACTACTACTACTACTACTACTACTACTACTACTACTACTACTACTACTACTCTACCACCCCCACCACCACCACCACCACTATCGTAGCATACAAGTCAGTACAGTATGTCTTTCTGTACCAGCAACCTTGTTTTATTTTCATTCGCATTTCCACTCGTGTTGGTGTTATCTTGGAAGCAACTCGCCACTGTCTTACCCTCGCCGCTCGCCACTCGCCGCACGGAGGGCTGCACTCGACGCACGTACAAACCCGGCACCAGACAATGGGCTAGGGGCACGGCGCCTCCCTTCCCCGCCTCCTGCCGCCGAGCTACGGGGCTAAAATGTAAACGCCTAGCGGAGAGAAAACTGCCGCCATCTTGGTGAGTGTGAGGCACCGCTTTCTCTCTCTCTCTCTCTCTCTCTCTCTCTCTCTCTCTCTCTCTCTCTCTCTCCAGTCACTCCCCCCGCCCCCCCCCCCTTTACTCGGCCGCCTCCTTATGGATCCCCTTTTCTGTTCCTCTCTCTCTCTGGACTCCTTTTTTCCCGTTTGTGTTATCAGTGGGTTCACTTTTCGTTATCCAAGAGATGGTGTGGATTTACATTCGTTTATTTTCCCCATCCTGCCTCAGATAATCGACGCAGCCAACGAGCTCCCACGCCTGGCCAGGTGTGAACCAATCAGCAGCCGCGCCAGCTGTGACGTCATGACTGCTCCCACCTGTGTTGACGCATAAACCAGAGGAGGTGTAGGTGGTGATGGTGGAGGAGCAAAAGGTAGTGGAGGAGATGGAGAAGCTGGAGGAAGATGGGGTCTCTGGTATTTGTGGAAGAAGGAAGGAGAGGAAAGGGGACGAGGAGGCCGTGGTATTGGAGGTGAAGAAGCAGGCAGGGGGAGGTGGTAGTGTCGGGGCAGGTGGTGTAGGTGGTGTAACGGACGCCTTGGGAGTTGTAGTGCAGTGGGGAGGGTTGGATAGACACACGTACACATCGTGGGGAGGGGGGATTCAAACCTAACCTTTGCAACGGCTGACAAATACACAACACACGCACGCTTACAACCAGGAACCATCGAGAGCTGCATGCAGGAGGAGGGGGTTTGGGGAGAGAAGGACAGCACAGAGGAGGAAAAAGAAGAAATGCTGCGAGAAAAAGAGAAAAATGAAAAGGTGAAGGAAGAAAAGAAGAAGAAGGAAAAGTAGAGGGAGAAGAGGAGGTGGAGGTAGTGGGGAGTCGCGCTGGTGTTGGGGCGCAGAGCCGCTGCCGGGGAAGGGGAGCAACTTGCCTAAAGCTGCACATATCAGCCTCCGCCGCCACACACACACCGCGACGCCGTGATTCTGCGCGAGGCGTGTATGTATGTCCGTCTGTCTGGTGCGACGGTGACGTAGGGTGCCTTGTGTGACGCGTGACGAGGAGAGACGAGTTGGGAGCTAATGGGTGAAGGATTCCTGTATTGGGTGACGGGGGAGGGACAGAGCCGAGTGGATGAGGGACGAGGAGGATGAGTACTGCAGGATAAGTGGGCAGGTGAAGGATGCGTCGTGGTGATGGGTGATGTGTGGATGCAGGGTGACAAAGGGAGGTGGTGGTGGGCTGCAGGTGAAGGCTGTGTATATCATGACTAGAGTGAGTGAAAGAAAGTGTTATACTGAGCCTTTCCTCTGTACCTCGTGTTTTGGTACTAATACCACTTCTTTCTGTCTGTCTACCAATGTGTGATTCTCTGGTTATCCTTATCATCGAGAAGCCTTCGTCTTTACTATTCTATATATATATATCTGTTACTTTGGGCTTAATAATACCATTTATTTTGAACAACTTGACTTGGTGCTCTTTGTTCTTTGTATTTCTTTGTGTTTCTTTGTGCTTGTGTGATTGACGATACGTACCTTATTGGGTTAAGGAGTCAGTAGTCTCATGTTATGCATGATGACACATTAGACTGATGACAATATTACTACTAACATTTCTTTTGTTTGCACGTGAAGGAAACTGATCAAGGTGGAAAAAATATAGTTAGAAGAGGAGAGGGAGATGAGATGCCCACCTAACGCCACCCCCACCCGCCCCCTTTCCGTCAGACTAATATAAGATGATCGCTATATTAATAGTGATCGGTAGTGAGACCGATTTCATTGTTGTTATGACAGTAAAAGCTGAGTCATCCAATCGTTTATGAAGCTGAGAGGACTATATATATTTCAATTATTGCTATTGAGATACGTGTTCCTATAGTGTTAATTAATGTGCTCTGTCCTTAATCAGCAGCCTAAAAGCTTCATTTTTTTGTGTGGATAGTCAAACGTTTGTTCTTGTCACCAACTACAACGGAACTATATCCTGTTAATTGGCCAGCTCCCTGTTTTGATTCCATTGCATGACCGACTCCTTGTTTCTTTGGAATCCCTCTTATCTATTATGTTATGAATTATTCGATATTTTCTTGATTACTGTTGTTGCGGGATTTGGTCTCAGTCAACCTCATGATAGCTTCTCTTCCTGCTACTGTCTCATTGTTACCTCTCATTCAGTTTGAGTTCAGACTGCTTGTCATTAGAGCAGTCCAATGTAACTTCTGCTCACTGTTCTAGTATCTTTTCTTATTAATTATATGTTGGTGATTTCATAATATATTTTGCCACCCGCAGCAGTTGGTGCGTGTTTGGAGTGGATCAGCGAGTGTTGGATTAATGTTAATCTACCAGGTGTAATCATGTTTGAATTTTAGTTTTTATTCTAATTCTTGTAAGAAAATTCGCATTAACCTTCGTATTCTTTAACGAATAGATGGATTTCATCATATTTAGTTGTTATCGGCTTTCAATCTTTTGGTATTCAGTGCCCAAACTTTTCAGCATTACTTATCACCCGTCATGTAACTGCTTTAAATGCGCTAGTTCAATTTATAAGTAGTATATGTCAGATATACTCATTTTTTTTTTATCATAAAATAGATCAATTCCACCTACGGTAGAATTTCTGAGTGATGTCTGGACGTGTTAATAACTGATAATGTAGTGTTAAAACATTGGCAGTCTCGCACAGCTAACCATCCCTTGTGAAGACCAACACTGGGGAAGTTTTGTTTTTCCTCCCGTCACTTGTCTACAGGGGTACTTAAAGGATGTCGTGAACCATTATCTAAGTCAGCTATTTTTCCTGTAGGTTTTTATTTAGCTGTGAGTGAGAGGCCATAATTGGTTATTCTCTTAACACAAAGTATCTGGCACCCGTCATCGCCAGGAAGCCTCCCTAAGAAACCATCAGTTTTATATCGTAAAATTTTCTATTAATGATTCTGTCAAGTTCCAAATCACTTCCTGTGGTGTAGACACCCATCCTGATCTTCCTTTCAAAACCATTAAGACAGCATTTCCCTTCACGTTGTGACATTCCCAGGCTGGCCGAGTGCCAGCCACCTCACCACGGCTGCCGGCCAAGGTGAAACAGCGAGCCGGGGCTGAGCGGAGGAGCGTCAAGACGCTGCTAACGCTCCGCTGTGCGCAGCCCTGCAATGTGACGCGTCACCGAAAAGGCCGAAAGATGTACTTTTTGACATTTTGAGAACCATTTTTCCTGAGGAATGGAAATGTTACCACCACCTTGTTCTCGTACACCTCAGATATTTAGAATTCGTTATTGAAATAAACATAACTGTAACCTAATGTAGTGCAAAACAAAAAGTTAAATCAATAATGGTACGTTTTGTTTTTTAATGTCAGCAAAAAAAAAAAAAAAAAAAAAAAAAAAAAAAAAAAAAAAAAAAAAAAAAAAAAACGAAGAAGCTTCTAGGCACCTGCACAAAACAAGTAAAGTGAAATAAGAGTGCATATTTTACAATGGGATTAGCAAAGATTTGCAAAATAATCAAGCCAAATTGTCTTGCAACAATTTTACCTTTTGCTTCAATATTTTTCTGTCTTTTCATACGTTACGTTTGTCATCTTTATCTCATCTTTTCGTATTAGTGGACAGAAGACAAGTTGCAACTCACAGGCAAGGTAATCTGAGTGCGGACTTCCTTGGATGAGAATGAAGAGATGTCCTCCTTGTCTCCATCTTAGATTAATATGTAGTGTTTATTAAAAGAAAGCTATTAACCCTTGATGTCTAGGTGAGCAGCTGTATGTTTTGTGAGTCCGAAAATCATGAGTATATTCATATTTATGTATAAATGAAAGTTGTTGTCATTATTCATTAGAAAAAAAATCTAACAACCAGTGTTTGAAGGGTCGACACTCCAGACCAAGATATTGGAGGACGGAGGAGCGGAGGAGCGGAGATGGAAAATATACACGCATGTTTCCGATAAAATAGGAACTGGTGGAACATTTGTACCTACGAGTAAGTGATGGTGAATCGTGGAGAAGAGTGAGAAAGAGAGGCCGAGGGAAGGCAAGGACAAGGGAAGATGAGAAGGAGGCAGTGAAGGAAGGGGGGATGGCATCGCGTGGAGGGGACTTACACCTCCCGTTTGTATCATCCTGCTAAAGAGAGAAAGCATGTTATATTCATGCTATAAATTATTTAATTCATAATGGAAGTGTTTCTATGACTTTTCTTTGATCATTTTCAGTTATTGTTGTTGCTATTATTATCATTATTATTATTATTATTATTATTATTATTATTATTATTATTATTATTATTATTATTATTATTATTATTATCATTACTATATACCACAGTGTTTTTTGGTTCCCTGTTTCACCAATGAATGACTTCTTGTAAAATTTCACGGTGAGTTGCAGAACCCAATTTTCTGAATCGGTTTTTCCGTGGCTCATTTTTCTCATAACTTCTTTCTTCTCCTTTCTCTTCCATTGATTAGCTCAAGTCTCTCTCTCTCTCTCTCTCTCTCTCTCTCTCTCTCTCTCTCTCTCTCTCTCTCTCTCTCTCTCTCTCTCTCTCTCTCTCTCTCTCTCTCTCTCTCGTGTGTGTGTGTGTGTGTGTGTGTGTGTGTGTGTGTGTGTGTGTGTGTGTGTGTGTGTGTGTGTGTGTGTGTGAAGCATTTAGTTCCATGTTGTGTAAAGAAGAATTGTATTGTTCGCATCAGCAAGGAACGTGTGTGTATGAAATGTGTTGCATTTCCGCCAGACAAGACCATCTGGCCACTGTGACAGGCTAAGAATAGTGAGAAATGGAAACAGCCCTCTGGGAACAAAAGGAATCTAACAGTAAACAACCAGTGCCTCCCATCTCCTCCTATCCTACCCACCACCAACACAACCACCACCACCACCACCACCAACCCACCCACCCACCCAGGCCCTGTCATCTACTATCCCACCATCCCCTCACCTACCTCCCCCTACCCTCCACTGCCTTATACCACTCATAGTAGCTTCCTCTTGAGCTTTCTCCCCAGCGGCTAGACGTCTGTTCCTCCACCTTCTGAGTCAGTAAAGTCTGATTACGGAGAATGGATCCTTTAACCCTTCCACTGACATTTGTTCCATCCTTCTCTTTAGTAATTGATCACTTTACGATATCTCTACTTTATCCAGAGATATCCAGAATCTTTAAACTTGATAGAAATTGCAAAATATACTCTTTTTTTCATGCATTTTTTGTTAATCGCAGGTGCTAATAAAGATCTCATGTATTGTCTCGTGTGGTAGTGAAAGAGTTGTCGTGGCTTTAGATTGATGGTGGTTCTCTAATCTATAATTCTTTTTCTCTATTGCTTCCGTTATTCACACTCTTGTCTTTATGCAATATGTATAGATGGTGTTAGGCATGTGATAGGGTTCTTGCACAATTCTCTCTCCTATTTTCTCTCTCTCTCTCTCTCTCTCTCTCTCTCTCTCTCTCTCTCTCTCTCTCTCTCTCTCTCTCTCTCTCTCTCTCTCTCTCTCTCTCTCTCTCTCTCTCTCAAATCCCTTCCTACCATTCAGTTCCGCGTTCACTAAATCCACACACACGAGTACAGACTTGCAATTCTTGTGTTTCCTCGTCTTTAGTCATGAACTTTGATTTTTAACGATGATTGAGTAAAGTCTAACACCAAAGTTTTTATCTGCATGTCGAATTTGCTTGTTTGTTGCTGTGTGTGTGTGTGTGTGTGTGTGTGTGTGTGTGTGTATGTGTGTGTGTGTGTGTGTGTGTGTGTGTGTGTGTGTGTGTGTGTGTGTGTGTATGTATGGTTAAAGATTGGTCAATTAAGGATTTCAAAGCTAATTTCCAGGTGACCTAAAGAACAAAATGAAATGTAGATTATTATAATTTTGTTAGGTATCCCTCAGATTATAATGATCAACGGTATGGTATTCTTAGCGCTTTGTTTTTATTTTCCTTTTTTCCAGATGTTTTGTTTAAATCACCATTCGGAAATCTATCTGCATTTAATACTGATATGAAAAAAAAAAATAATTGACACAATCCTGGACATCGGACCTTTGTTTGCCTGACTGTGTTCGGGGAAGAGCGCCAAAGCTTTCCAGTGAGCGGGCGGGGGCGAGCAGCGAGCAATTCTCTCTGCCCTTGTCATTCATCGTGAAAACGGAACGTGCTAGTTAAAAAAAAAAATAAATAAATAAAATAAATAAATAAAAATAAATGGTTGTTTCTTCGAGACATAAGCTCATATTCTTCAGGGCTTTGGAATTTCATATGGATAATTTTCAAAGACTACAAAGCTGATGAAAAAGACTCTTATTGGTGTTCGTACTGGTGTTGAAAAATATTTTGTTCAGCTTTCACTACCGCCTTGCAAATATTCTTGGAAAACATCCACTATTTTGCTTCATCTGAAAACTTGCTTATCAAATAAAATCAACAGCTTGGTTAATACACCTATACTCCAGATTACCGCGGCTTGGCATTTCTTATGTAATCTATTTCTCCTCTTTGATCTCCCATTGATCTGAGTAACATACTAGTAATATATGTATTATAAATTTTCGTTTGGAGGCCAAGACAACTTGAGAATGTAGCAGCACTGAGCTGGGGAGAGAAATCAGTCATAGCAAGTCTAATAATCTTTAATAAAGGAATGTTTCAGTGCATTCATTGGTCTTCAGTTTCATTTCCAAAGTTTTAAATTATATTGAATTATTTAGATAACTACATAATTAGAATAAGAATAATTTATATAATACAAAAACATGCTTCACTAATGAAATAACTAACATGTTTTCTTTTTATTTCAAACTGATTAGATATCGATAACCGAAGTATCGACATGAAAAAATATGCTTTAATGGTTTTCTGTTAAGAGGAGCGGCTAGACTTAAAGTGACCAGTCTCGCTGTAAAAGTCAAATACCAAGCCGCACTAGACGTCTCGCTCGCACCGCCTCTTTTGTAGGGTTCCTAAAATGACACATTTCGAGCCCTTCCTTGTTACGCTCGACCGTGAGAGTGGCGACTTAGAGGACCATCTGGGGAGCGAGGCGGCGGGAAACAGTGGTGGAGTGAGAGAGGAGTGTGCTCGCCATAGTGGAGGAGGGCGCTACAGGGAAGTAAGAGGAACGGCAGCGAAGAATAGACGACGATTAAGGTGAAGTAACTTGACTCGGGAACAGTTATGGGTGAGAGAAAGAGAGAAAAGCAACGTTGCTAGAAATGGAATATGTATTTCTCTTGTGGGTGACAAATGGTCTGACAATACACCGCAATGCATGATAGCTTCGGCAATAGAGTTAGTTACCTTGCACACCTAATGGTAATTAATAACCTAATATCTATCTAGGCTCATCAAGGTGAAAAGCAGTTACATATGTATCTGCTTATCTATCTATCTACTGGTCAATACATTTTTCTTTATATATATATATATATATATATATATCTATATATATATATATCTATATATATATATATATATATATATATATATATATATATATATATATATATATTAGAAAATGCTAAAAAAACAAATTAAGAATAATGTACTTGATCTCTACAGGTCTCCATTTTATTTGTTAATTTAATTGCTCTCTATTTGACAAAAAAGAAATGAACGTATCTAGTCAGCAGTCTTCCTATCGTTTTTGTAAATGTTATACAAAAATTATATTATCTTGGATGGGCAAATAGTTTACTACAGAACATGGTCTCCACGGATGTTTAGGACTTTGCATCTCCTTGTGCTAGCCCAGTGATTCAGTAGTGTTTGTCCTCACTGGTCACTGATCGAGACTTACAAGCCACAGTGTTGTGTTTCTCATCGAGCATAGCAGGGAACTCAGGTTTACCTGTGCATTTTTTTTAGTATGTGTATGTGGCTGTTATTTCACACACACACACACACACACACACACACACACACACACACACACACACACACACACACACACACACACACACACACACACGCACACACACAGCATATTTATGGTATCTCTTTATTTGGCAAACCTGAATGAGAACACCGAGTTGATATATTCAGTTCAGACTTGTGAGGGATAAAGCCGAATATCCAAAAAAATAGCGGTTTAAACTCATTAGCTTGTGTGATGAGGATGAGTAGATGAATAGATACAGATCTCATTAACTTGAAATGAGAATTAAGTGACAAAAAGTCTTAGTCATCGCCGCTCATTAACGCTGAGCATCATCATAACATCGTGAAAGTGTTGGCAAGGAGGTCTCGTGAAGATGAAGCTGTAGGGCAGACCAGGAAGGGAGGCACGAGTGTATGGTTCATGTCAGAGGGAAGAGACCAGCCGCGGAATGGCAATTTTGTTGTTTGTTTAAGATACGAAATATTGATATGATATTGACAAATGTACACGGAAATATAGATAACGTTTATAGTTGATAGATCTGTCGTACTGATTGAAAAATATGGATAGTGTATGATAGATATATATGATTTAAACGAGTCAGTTTTGTAAAGTTTGTGCTTGTGGCCGATGTGGAAACACTGAGTTGACTGCCAGTCTCCGCGCACGCCTGCGTCAGAAGGGAGGAGCCGTAGCTGGTAACGCGGTCGATTGTATCCTTCCCAACATGGAAACATTCGTCGTCTCTCATTTACAATTCCAAAGTTTACATTTTAGTGTGATGGTGGCTGCGGGTCGTCATTTAATGCTCTGCCCCCCTGTGACTCATGGCCTGAACCTTGGGCTCACACGAATGTTGCGGCCTGCCTGTCTGTCTATCTCCTCTGCCTCATAAAAGAATGCGTTTGTCAGTGAAATATGAATGGAATATCTGAAGTTATGTGGAATGACTAATTATTATACATTTCATTTCTTATATTAGTCAACATATACGTAAGTCGAAGGAAAGGTACAAATACTATATATATATATATATATATATATATATATATATATATTAGATATATATTATATATATATAGATATATATATATATATATATATATATATATAAAGTTAGGAATTCATATACGAATAGTCTATAATCTCTGGTTTTGAAAATGGCCTAGCGGAGCTGGTGTGACAGGTAGACGCCGAGAGGAACGTGGACTCCATCGCCAATGAGTGATAGGACGCACCGCAGCTTGAGAGAGAGAGAGAGAGAGAGAGAGAGAGAGAGAGAGAGAGAGAGAGAGAGAGAGAGAGAGAGAGAGAGAGAGAGAGAGAGAGAGAGAGAGATTATTTAGACCAGAAAATGTCTGAATGCTTTTATCGTCTTTCGTCGTTGTATTATCCTTCTAAAATAAAAACAAAATTGTTTTTTATGTAATTATAGGAGCAAGATAAACAAAGGCTTGCATAGTAACTATGACAAAAAATGAAAGCTTCATATAACTCTTTTCGATATGTGTTGAATTGGACACACACACACACACACACACACACACACACACACACACACAACACACAAACACACACACACTGAGAGAGAGAGAGAGAGAGAGAGAGAGAGAGAGAGAGAGAGAGAGAGAGAGAGAGAGAGAGAGAGAGAGAGAGAGAGAGGGGAAGAGAAGAGAGGAGAGAGAGACACACACACACACACACACACATCATTTCTGAGGACCTAATAGATACGAATAAAAAAAGAAAAGAAAAAAGAAAGTGGAAAAGAGAAAGGATCATCTCTATTAACTACATAAAAATACACTTCCTTAGAAAGATATGAAGAAATATGATAGATTTTGAAAAAGAGAGGTACACATTAACAGACAGAACAGTGCAAGCAATGACATGGACGCGGGGCTGCGGGCAGGGGGCAGGCAGGTCGGTGTCCAGAACCCTGCCCGGTGGCCGCCCGGCACCCCTGGGTATTGATCAGCTCAGACTGCAGGCGCCCGCCACTGAGGCAGGCTGAGTTTACCCTACCACACTAGAGTAGGGCAGCCCATCTTAAGCTTAGAATGAGATGTAGAGATGCAGGAACCGCCACCATGGATGGGGCGGGTGGGAGTGGCGGCAACACGGCTCCGTAGACAAAGAACCTCCGCGGAACACTCGCATTTTCATATTTCCTGGAAGCTGGAGTTTTTTTTTTTTTTTTTTTTTGCAAGATACCATTTCAAGTAAATATTTTATACACCATGATTTAGATAAGGCACTTGTGGGGGGTTAATCACAGTTGAGGTTCAGATCACTGTTAATTCACTGGTTTTTATACATTTTTAGTTTTGCTTTTATTTTTCACATTTTAGTATGTTTGGTTTAGAATGTTTTAATGTTGTTTTTAGTTTTATGTTACGCACAGTGCTTTTCACACCGAAGTTGATGGCTTTAGTTTACTGAACATTTAGTTTAGTGCACTTGCAGGCTACACCTTCAGACGTACTCGTGGTGGTGGTGGTGGGGCAAGAGTAATCCTTCTTGGCAGGTGGAGATCCTTCAGGTGGGAAGGCCATGGTGTAGGAATGGCCTTTGAAGGTGGAATCTGCTGTTTTATGTGGGATCAAGTCAGAGGTAAGATATGTAAACGGGTGCCAACATTACCTTTTGGAAGACAGACGATGAGTAGGACGAGAGGCCAGAACGCCCACCGCTGAGGCGCCTCCCGTACGGAAGATTGTGACTGTACGATGATACTACTTGTGGTGGTGGTGGTGGTTGTGGTGGTGGTGGTGGTGGTGGCGGTGGCGGTAGGAAAGGTGGATGAGGAGGAGGAACATGAAATAGATTGTGAGGTAGATGAGTAACAAGAAGAAACAGAAGAGGAAGAGGAACTACTAACTGAAGAAGGAGAGGCAGTGACTGCAGGTGCATGGGATGGGGCGGCACGGGGGGATGGTGAGGCTTTGTGAGCCGGGGAGGCGTGAGGGGCCGACGGCTTCGAATGAGCCATCGTGGGTGCTAAGGAATGGGATGGTTGAGAATTTGTTAAGGTTACTGGAGAGGCTTGAGTTGAGGGCTTACAGGACGATGAGCATAAAGGGGTGTAAGGGCGTGAGCAGGAGGGGGAGGAGGGGCCCGAGAACCAAAGGCCTTCCTCTCCTGTGAGAGGCGAGGTGCTGGGAAGGAAGTGTGACGGAGAGGAACGCTGGGAGGCTGTAGTGGCGGCGGGTGCGAATAATCTAGAGTCGGGGGCCATCCCGGCTTCACTGCCCGTCGTCAGGTCACACTAAAGGTTCTCACACTGGCACTGACAGGCACGCTCGGACTGCCGCCCTCTCCACATGCCCGTGGCTGCTCTTGGAGGTGGCCAGCTCGCAGCCAGCCCGCGGTAGTGACGGAGGAGGTGGTGGTTGTGGATGTGGTGGTGGTGGTGGTGGTGGTGGGCAAGGCCCGTGTGATGGTGGTGTGGTAGTGTGGTTGCGCGGCGTGGCGTGGAGCCGTGGTGGTGCGGTGGTGGCGAGTGAGGGCGGGTTGGAGAAAGGTAGCGGCGCGGGACCCAGTCTTGAACTGCGCCGCCGCACGCCACGACCAATCAGCGAGCGACATTCCACTCGTCAAAAATAGCGCGCTGCAGTGGCTGCCCTCAAGAAGAACAAGAGGCCGCAGCGAAAGAGGGCCAAATTATTTTCAGGTCTATGCCTACGGCTGGAGTAAGGTGTTGTCTTCCGCCGCCCCTCCTCCAGGCCAAGCTGCAGGACGGCCCGCCGGGATTGTGGTTTAAAAAAAAAAAGTAGGAATAGTATTGTAGAGCGGGGGATGGCGGTGTAACATCTACCCCTCACTACCCCTTCCATCCTTACACCTGGGAGTCAGCGCCAGGTGGGGGAGAGGTAGGCGAGAGAGAGAGAGAGAGAGGGAGTGGGAGGGAGGAGGGGGAAGTAGCGGTTACTTGTGCGCGCGGAACAGATCTTAAAGCATCGTCGAGTTGCGTCACAACTGCTGGCTGGGTAATTTTTTCCAAGTCTGCCATTCGCTGGTTCTCACCACCGTCCATCATGCAGTGTGTGCCGAGTGACACACTGCTGGCTGCAGACTTGTGCCTGGTGTTTTGCTGCCTGGTTCACAGCCAAATCCTCTTTACTAACACTTGCTTCTCGTCATCCACAAGACTATCATCACCAGTACCAAGTACTGCAGGTCATTAATTCATGGAATACGATGCTGCGTAACATGGACAATTTTCCTTCATTTGCAGCTGCTGCCGCCGATCTAACTGTGAAACCTTCCCACGACTTGGGGAGTTGTTGAGTAATTAACACAACACTGTTCGATCCACAACGTTAAACTCTAAACTCATTATTGCCCCACACTATTTTTTTCCGTCTTTTTGTGTTTATTGTTTTTTTTTACAGAATATAGATGACCGAGAAAATCAGGTTATATTTCAATGTATACCCAAAGTCAATACATTCATTCTTCAACATGAAGTTCATCCATTGATTTCATAAGATATGAAAAAAAATATGATAAAGAAATAACATACCATAAGCAAGCTGTAGATGCGGTATTTCATTGGAATTTTTTTTTTTTTTTTATGTAAGTGGGGGAAGCTCGCCAAAGGCAACAAAAATAATAAAAAAGAGCCCACTTATTTGCCAGTTGCCATAGAGGATTGAAAGGTTAGCTGGAGGACAGGGGCAAATGTCTTAAAACTCAGTTTCATTCGGTTTCTATGCACCAAATGAGTGTTCGCTACAGCCAAAAGGTTTATCAATAACCACTTCCACCTTCACTCCTCCTGCGTTTATAACCATGGAATATATATACTAGAAATAATAATAAAAAAAGATAGGACATGCATCACTTTAGGATTGATGTTCACTCTCTCTCTTTATTTATCTGTGCATTTTGTATGTCCATATAAGTGATCTTTATAACACTTATGGACACATGACAGTAAGCAGATAAGAGTATTGATTCCTGTGCGTGGCTCGAAGCATGAGTGTCTATTGAAATCATATAACCACCGTGGAAAAAATCATTACGTGGCACAAAGTTATTAGCAACGTAACAGGAATGCGATCTTGTGGAGAACGGAGCAGCAGAATAGAATGTTGATGTTAGCAATGAGGCAAGGATAAGGTATCTAGCAAGTGTGTGATATTTTTCTTTGATTATAGAGTCCTTCAACCAACCCTTTTATCTCTCTCCTCTCGTTCCTTCCGCGCCCTTCTTTCGCCATTGTACCGGGTTTTCATCTTTGTTTATATATTTCTTCCTTTATCTTACACTCATGAACATTAAGCAGTCCGAATGACAAATAGAAAGAACATTTAGATAAAGCAAAACACACACACACACACACACACACACACACGTATGTATGTATTTGTGTATATATATATATATATATATATATATATATATATATATATATATATATATGCACACACACACACACACACACACACACACACACACACACACACACACACACACAAGCGCGTGCGCGCACGGTATATACATACATTCATGTACGCATAAAGTGTACATCCATATATGCATGCATGATACATACATACATATATACATACATAAGTACAGAGCATTCCTATATTCTTTTGTCTTACGCATAATTATTTATTTACGCGCGCGCACACACACACATACACACACACACACACACACACACACACACACACACACACTGGTGAGAATACTGTGTCGTTGTTTTATCATCATTTGCACTACTGTGGGGTCAGGTGGTAGATTGTAGCCGCTCTAAGAAGTCTGTTCAGGAGGGGCAGGAAGTGTCATTTACCTGTAGCCATAATGTCAAATCAATCTTTATACATGCGCTATTCTCTTATTTCCTATTCGTGTGGTATTTAAGAGTAATAATGTATGTATGCTGTATAAGGTAAGGAAAGCTACATAGCACAATGAGTGTTATTGTCTAGGATTATTAGAACGATTTATTTCACTTCTATGACATGTGGCAGAGGTTATGTCCAATGTTGATATGATGTGGAGGTGGTGGTCAGCCTGTCCCTTAAGACCCTCACTCAGGTCGTGTCAGGTCACGCGTCGCGGCTCATAACCCACTTTCTCTCTGTACTCCAAGCAGGGTGGAAACTATTCCCCAGACTAAATCAATATAATAAAGATAAATTATGAGAGAGAGAGAGAGAGAGAGAGAGAGAGAGAGAGAGAGAGAGAGAGAGAGAGAGAGAGAGAGAGAGAGAGAGAGAGAGAGAGAGGAGAGAGAGAGAGAG
>JAHFWG010001016.1:7500-10056 GCA_020233015.1 Callinectes sapidus | reverse complement strand
AGAGAGAGAGAGAGAGAGAGAGAGAGAGAGAGAGAGAGAGAGTAACAATAATAACGAAAACAACACATACACACACGCGCGTGCACACACACACACACACACACACACACACACACACACACACACACACACACACACACACACTGTAATAGCTTCATGATTCTTTAAGATGAAAATATAATACATTGGAATAGAAAAGTTTAAATCTTGGGCTTCATCATAATAACTGACTCATTATATAAAAGGTTGCCAATTACCAGTGCGGTGCGCGGTGCCGCGGGCAGGAAGAGTCCAGCCAGACTTTGTGATACTCTTGCTTTTGATATTCCGTTAGATTCCTCTGTCTGATGGCAACATGAAAGATACGGATAATTCGATACAGTTTAACCAAACATGAATACAATTATCAAATATTTGGGAGAGAGAGATCTAAAGATGTGGGCGTTAAGATTAACAAGTAGGCAGATTTGATCTCAACATTTTTATTTGTGAAGGGTTGTGCCTGCCAAGCCGCGGCCAGCGCAGGCTAAGGAAGAAAGCTGTTAGGCAATGGAACGGCGACCTCCTTCTCCTTTTACCTAAAGTTTTCTGCTCTAAGATATGCTTTTGTTGTATCTCTGATTCTGCATCGAAATGTCAGTGCACTTTTTTTTTCAGTCTTTCTTTCGATATACCGCCAGAATCCTTTTTCGCCGTGAACTTTTATGCTGTGGTTTTACTCAATGTTGCACGAGATACATCTGTGCCACCAAAATAAATGAGACCAATGCGTCATAACAGCGACTGGAATGGCGACGTTAGCAACTTTAGGTACTTGAAAGTTAAAAAGAAAAAAGAAAAAAATATAAAAAGTGAAGGTTTGTTTACATACACCATCAAATGGCTCGGAATCTTTGTCTAGGATCGACCCACATTGAGAGGCTTTGAGAGGAAGGGAGAGTCAGTCGAGTGTGCGTCAGGGTGATGAGGTGAGTGGAGGGGAGGATGGGAAGGGAGAGACGGTTGGGAGCAGGAGGCATGACGGGGAACGTAGAGTGGGGACATGGAAGAGGGAAATACGGAGAATAAGAAGCATGGAGGGACGAGGGCATGAGAGGCATGGAGGCACGAGGAGAGTATAAGGGCACGAAGGAGTGTACAAGGGTGTATAGAGTGTATAGAGTGTACAAGGAACATGAGGAAGGGAGATGATGGTATGGGGTGCAAAGGAATTACATAGGTGAGCTTGTGAAAGTGTGAAGGAGGAACCTTGTGCACGAGAAACAGGAGTGAGAAAGGGAGGATATGAGAGCATGACGGGAGAACAAGGAAAGGGAGGAAGGGGCATGAGTAGGAAGGGATGAGCATAGGAAGAGGGGCATGAATGTGTGCTGCGCTGTGTATCTCCTTTTGCCTTTACCACGTGAGGAGTATGAGTACACTGAATAGTTTGTTTTAACATCATTGTGTCATGTAATGGCGGATGTGTTAGGTGGTGTAAACGTTGGTGCACTAACGTCCTCATCAGTCTTGCCTGGTGACCCTGCGTGGTGAAGTGCCAGGCTGTCATGAACACATGGACGTTTCTGGGGAGCACTGGGGAGGGGAAGAATCTTTAGTCACATTTCTAAGAGCAAAACACCTACGGCTAACAAAGACATGACGAATGTCGAAGTCAAAATCGGAGTACATTTATGATATTTTCGATAATTTTTCTGCAGTCTATAACCAGATACCATACTCGGAAAGCCGAGCGTGTCTCTGATATTAGTTGTAGTAAATCACGACCAGGAGTCAGAGTGAAACTCAGACAGTCTGCTACAGAGCACTATCAAATCATGGCCTAACATCGCACAGAAGGCATCACAATGAAACAAAATACCGCAGAGTTAACAGAAACATGAGAAGTTAGACGGCACATAGCAGCAGCAGCAGCAGCAGCAGCAGCCTTGCTCATACCAGCAGCGGCGTCTGAAGGAGATGCGGCATCATCAGCAGTAACTACCGCAGCGACAACAAAGAGCGGCAGCATGTAAGACGCACCTGCTTCGTCATCCCCCCCTCGGGCTCCTCGATGGCCGCATAGCTACACTGGCACTTGGTAAGGGTTGCTGGACCCTCGCTGCCACAGACGCAGTACATGTAATATTAACGCCAGTCGGCCACTGCTGACCAAGAGGTCCCGACCCGTTTACCCGTCCCTGGGGGCGGCCGCCCACTCGCCCGAGCACTAACTTGCCCCAACTCGCCTTAAGAATGCTCTTCCACTTTACTGCATCGGCCATGAGACGCCGCGGGACGTATTTTTTTTTCTCCTGATCCTTTACATGAGAAGAAAATCTTTCCATAAAAAAATGAATATGAAAACTTTACTTTCCCAACACTTCCTGTTTATTTCTATGATGCCATTTTTTGTGTGAGTCAGTCGTATTTATTACAATTTCATGACGTTAATTATTGTAGAGAGACAGAGAAGCAGCAGGTGCTTTCATCCATAAATTCAGAGGAGTCGTCACAACAAACTGTCCCACCCAGCTCCTTGTGTCGCCCTGACTGAGTTCTACTGTGGCAGAAGTT
>JAHFWG010001016.1:0-2500 GCA_020233015.1 Callinectes sapidus | reverse complement strand
ATTATTTCTTGTAAGATATGTGTTTTGGGTGTGAATGTATCATGTTACATCATAAATATTTTTCTAATATGAAAAAAGTTCTCTTCCGGAATTTTTTTCAATAAAGTTGCTCGTTTATCAAGTTTTATCAATACGAGTAACCTTCAATGTTGACATAATTACGGATATGCGTGTCTGTATATATCGCTATCATTGTCATCAGCTTCTGTGACGGCGTTGCGTGCCTGACTGACAGTCTGTATTAAGCGTGAGTGGGGGCTGGAAGAGGGATGGAAAACGGGGGATGAGGCGCGGGACGGTCAGAAGGATGGGGAAGAGAAACTGCTACAAGATGAAAAGCAACATAGCGTGAACCATTGTCTTTGAAAATAATGTTGTGTTAATACAAGAAGTTCACCTCATGACACAAGCGATGAAACACACATAAGAAGGAGGCGTAGAACTAAGATACTCGTAAGAGATACATTAATTAAACATACCCACTACCGACACACTCACCGGTGCACTACTCTCACACCTTTCACACCGCTACTATTCCTCATTGTAGTGTTGTGTATCCCATTACTAGAATGTACTCATTAACACTACTAACTAACACTACTAACTTATGGACGAAAACGAAAAAAAAAAATGTATCTAATTAAGGAGCAGTTTATGGTCATAGGAATACAGAGACCTTTACCAGTAGCCTGTGTGTGATTTTGTTTGTACCTTCTACCAAATTCTGTGGACTTGGAGTATTGGACGAGTCTCACGGGACGAGGTCAGTGGTGGCTGGAGGCGAGGTAGGACGGTGGGTGTTGTAGATGGACCCACGCCCAACCCACGGAAACAATATTTTCTTTACTCTCCCTCCATAACAGAAACACTTTTTCTTGTCATAATTGAGACTGATTTCCTCATATTCATGTTTCTTGAGTGTATTATTCAGAAACCAAGGCAGAAAAAAAATTATCAACAGATCCACTCATTGTAACGACACCGGTCGGAACTGTTATGTGCCGAATATACATATTTGCTCATAAAAGAGAGAGAGAGAGAGAGAGAGAGAGAGAGAGAGAGAGAGAGAGAGAGAGAGAGAGAGAGAGAGAGAGAGAGAGAGAGAGAGAGAGAGACGAGCGCGAAAGAGGAGAGAGAGAGAGAGAGAGAGAGAGAGAGAGAGAGAGAGAGTAGAAAAATTATCTGAAATTAGAAGATGTATATCTGTAAGTTGATTAGAAGTTTGGCCGCAGGACACATAAGGAAATAAAAAAAATAAAGTGACCGTAGTTGTTATTTCCCTTCGAAATTTCCTGTTTGGTAATACTTTACTCTAGACGTGTTAGAAAATGTGTTTTTCATGTAAGATAAGGAAGCTGGCCAAGAGCAATGAACACAATGGAATAATATAAAACCCACTAATTTGCCAGTCCCCTCATAGGTACGAAAGAAATAAGTTAGATGCACTTGTCTCTCTCGTATCAGATCTATACTCTTACGTTGTTCATATCCATTTTAAATAAAAACTTCAGTATGAAAATAGTTTAGATTTTTCTTTCCTCCTAATATGTTAAAAAATGGAAAATGCAAAAATGTAGAGTAAGCCTTTTGACATTTTCATCTTTCTAAAAGTTCAAATTTGTTGGAAACGTGAATATCAAAAAGTTGAGGGTAAATTGATCTTGATTTTTTCCTGATTCTCGGTAATCTTGATTTTCTTTTTTTAGACGTTTGATGGAGTTTTTCCATACTTTTATTTAGTAGTCCGTGTAGCTCTGTCATTTCCTCTTTATTGTAAGGCAGCAGCATTAGTAGTAGTAGTAGTAGTAGTAGTAGTAGTAGTAGTAGTAGTAGTAGTAGTAGTAGTAGTAGTAGTAATAGTAGTAGTAGTAGTAGTAGTAGTAGTAGTAGTAGTAGCAGCAGTAGCAGCAGAAGCAGCAGCAGAAGTACTTGCATTGCTATTACTGTTACAACAATGACAACATCAATTATTACAACTGCTACCACCACATCCCTGTGTCCTGCATGTCTATGGAGACAGAGAGAGAGAGAGAGAGAGAGAGAGAGAGAGAGAGAGAGAGAGAGAGAGAGAGAGAGAGAGAGAGAGAGAGAGAGAGAGAGAGAGAACAATTTCTCCTATAGCCAACATGGAATGACATATTAATCCCTGCCGTTCCTGGCCAGGCGAGCAGCGGTACACTGAACCTCGCTAGCAGGGCGGCGGGTGAGGCTTGCGGGGTGCGTGGAGGCGTGAGGGGCGGGGAGGGGGTGGCGGGGGGCAGCAAGCAGGAGGGGAAGAAGGCCAGCAAGCACAGAATGCACATCGGCTACCCGAGAGCGCGCCAGAAGACATTATAGCACGAGGAATGTAAGTTATTGTATTGCCGGCATGTATAGATCAAAGGACGAGGCAGCGACGCTAGGATTCACCTGCCACTCTCTCGCCTTATTCATTCCGCGTCTGTCTGTCTGTCTGTCTGTGTGTCTGCCTGTGTGTGTGTGTCTGTGTGTGTGTCCTTAC
>JAHFWG010000553.1:43180-77421 GCA_020233015.1 Callinectes sapidus | reverse complement strand
TTGACAGCCCCTTAGCCTCCCACAGCAGCCCACAGCCCAGCCCCTGCTCTGTGGGTCCTGGCAGTGTGCAGTGTGACTCAGTAGAAGAACCTCACACTACCACCACCTTTGCTGTGTCCTTAGCTCGCTTCCTACAGGTCTAACCAAGCCTCATTGAGTTGTGTTCTCAGATCCTGTGTTGTCGCGGCTCTCTGCATTGTGAAACTGTAATTGTTCTGTATTTCTGGGAGTTTTAAGGGTGTTTTTGTGTTATCAGGGTTTTCAAGGGTGTGTTTTTGTGTTGTCAGGGTGTTTGCATATATTTTCAGGGTTTTCAAGGGTGTTTATGTGTTGTCAGGGTTTTCAAGGGTGTTTTTGTGTTGCAAGGGTTTTCAAGGGTGTTTTTTTGTGTTGTCAGGGTTTTCAAGGGTGTTTTTGTGTTGCAAGGGTTTTCAAGGGTGTTTTTTTTTAGTTTTCAGGGTTTGCAGGGGTGTTTTTGTGAGTTCAGGGTTTTCAAGGGTGTTTGTGTAAGTTTTCATGGTTTTCAAGGGTGTTTTTGTGTTGCAAGAGTTTTCAAGGGTGTTTTTGTGTTGCAAGGGTTTTCAAGGGTGTTTGTGTAAGTTTTCAGGGTTTTCAAGGGTGTTTTTGTGAGTTACTTGTCTTTCTTTGCTGAGAGACAGAGAGATTAAGTGTGAGAGACAGAGAACAGTGTCTGAGAACATCAACCTTATAGAACCACCCTCCCTCTGAGATACATTACAATAACTATGGTGGGTTGGAACGTTTTTTTACAATCTCATCTCTTAATTATTTTTTTTTTGTAACCAATCTTTATTTTTTTACCCCTAATATTTTTTTTTTTTTTCTCTAATATACTTCAGCGACTCAATTTTATTTGACTAATCCGTTTTCTATGACTGTAGCCGAGAAACAGCCAATGAAGCCAGCGATCAAGTGTTCTACCCTGCCAAGGATGTCCTCCCAAGGTGAGTGGTGTTCCTGTAATGCACCCTCACTCCCCTCTCTCCCTCCCCTCTCCCCCCTCTCCCATCTCCCCTCACTATCCATTAAAAAGATACGGTTTTCTATGGCACTAAGGAAGACTGAATAGGGTTAATTGAGGTGATATGCATGGCGACATACACTGAACTATGGGTATTCTTTGATGTTTACTTGATGAAATGGGGTAATAGTGTTTTAACGAGTGTGATATATTATGATGAATGGCAAAGGATGGATAGTTAATTGAGTCAGAAGTATGATATGCATGGCAGGGTATTCAGTACATATACATGAATCCTAATGAATAATATGACTTCGTTTAATAAGACAGGTTAATAATGTGTTGGTATTAATATAACTCACATACATACACACATACATACACACACACAAGCATGTTTTAGATATACTGTATTACTAGATTACCTATATTTATCTCTCTCTTTTTAATTCATTCTTCTTAATACATCAAATGCCTGACTAAAAACACAGAAATTTGAGAAAAAAAAACCCATGAGTCATAAAAATGTAAAAGGCTTTTGTAGTTTATAAGCAAAGCAAATGTTCTTTCCTTATTTCCCTTTTGTGTTGTTGTAATACTCTGGTTAATAGTAATTGCAGTGTTGTAGATAGCTGTGTTTGTGTGCGTGTGTGTGTGCGTGTGTGTGTGTGTGTTGCAAGGGTGGTGGATGTATTGTTGGGAACTTCTGTCATGTGTGTGTGCGTGTGTGTGTGTGTGTGTGTGTGTGTGGCCAGAGTGAGGTAGGCTTGTGTTGTGTTGTAGTAAGGAGTTTTGCATTGTTTTGTGTTGCAAGAGTAATTGAAGTTTGTATTGTCTGTTAATGTGTGTTGGGTGGAAAGAGAAGTTAGGTATTGTGTTATTAAGTTGTGTTGCATTTAGTTTGAGAAAGGTTATGTCACTGAGAGAGAGAGAGAGAGAGAGAGAGAGAGAGAGAGAGAGAGAGAGAGAATGTGGTGTGTTTATAGGACAAAGTAGGAGAGAACAGATAGAGGAATAAAGTTAAACTCTCTTTATGTTAGATCTAATGGAATCTAGTCACTTTTATAAGGATTCTATATCATTGTTGTATATTAAGAGTATTCACCACCACCACCACCACCAACACCACCACCAATATAAACATAAATACAATAATTTTTTTTTATCTTTACTTAGAGATTAACATTTATTTCTTTTCTCATTTTGGAAAGAGATCAGTAGGTTTTTTTCTCTCTCTCTCTCTCTCTCTCTCTCTCTCTCTCTCTCTCTCTCAACAATAATGATAATAATTCTTCTATTTATTAAGTTTTTTCCCTCAAAACTCACCTATTCCTCTCATTCATGTACTGTTAACCATTAGAACTAATATATAAATGTTTTTTTTACCTTAACATGTAAGAAAATTAATTGTATCATCAGTTATCACCTTATGTTTGTTATTTGTTTGTTGTTTTTGTTAATTGTGTATATTTACGTTCATATATTTTGTTACCATAATCTCTCTCTCTCTCTCTCTCTCTCTCTCTCTCTCTCTCCCCAATCACCTTCCCCTCCCCCTCCCCCCCTTCTTTTTTTGTGCAGTCCCCCCCGCCCTAGCTTGGCTCTCTCCCCCGACACGCAGACGCCATCTTGCTCACCATGTGTCAGCTCTTGCAGGTGTGGATCACGTTTTCTTTGGTGTTTCCTATGTGTGTGTGTGTGTGTGTGTGTGTGTGTGTGTGTCGTTGCTGTTTTTCGTTTTTGTGTGTTTTATTTGTGTTTTTTCCTTTTCTTCTTCTTCTTTTTTTTGTTGGTTTTTATGGTGTGTGTGTGTGCGTGTGTGTGTGTGTGTGTAAGGATATGGTCTATTTTCATGTATGTGTGTGTGTGTTTAGTGTTTTGAGTATTAATTGTTATCATTCTTCTTCATTACCATTATCATTATTAACCTTCTAACCTGGAACACACACACACACACACACACACACACACACACACACACACACACACACACACAGGTTACAAAACACTACTTTGTATATATGAAGGTAAGATCAAATTAGGTTAGGTTTAGTTAGGTAAGGTAAAGATAGATATTAGTCTTTATTTTTGTGGGTTAAATTTAAGTAAAGGAGTGAACTGTGTGTGTGTGTGTGTGTGTGCGTGTGCGTGTGTGTGTTGATAGAGAGGATAGACTTACAGATGTGGAATAATTTGAGTTGACAAGAAGAAAATATACCCAAATATTCTCTCTCTCTCTCTCTCTCTCTCTCTCTCTCTCTCTCTCTCTCTCTCTCTCTCTCTCTCTTGAATATACCTTACCCAAACATTACTCCTCCTCTTACTACTACTACTACTACTACTACTACAACTACTACAACAACCACTACTACTACCGGTGTTACTAAGGATTGACTCACAGCTGTACCCTTCCTAACAACACCACTGTAACACCACCTAACCTAACCTAACCTAACCTAACAGCAGCAACAACAGGAACGGCAGAAAGAACAAAGGCAGGGAAGGAAATGGACACCCCCATACCCCTCTCTCTCTCTCTTTCCTAGCCACCCCAAACACGCCATATTTCACTCCCCATCTCTGTGTTGGTATTGCAGACTCATTACGCGCCATTAACGGAGAGGGTATCAGACCACTCAAGCCTGCCTCCACCCCCACTCCTCCTCCCACTACTACTACTACTACTACCACTACTACCTCTACCACCTCCCTCAAGCCACTGCCTCCACCAAAACCTCCTAACTTGATGCTCACACGACCGTCCCTTTCACTCCAGAACTCCACAGGTACTTGAAAGATGGTTCGGTCGCTCGCTCGTTCGTTCTATTTCGCTCGTTCTATTTCGCTAGCACCTCTGCCCGCACGTCACTTGAGAGACTGCTACACGTTACTACTATCACTACTTCTACTACTACTACTACTGCTGTTACTACTACTATCGTCACTGGTGTTTTTGTTACTACTACTGTTTCTGTTTTGTTTAGTTTCTATGTGTTTTTCTTTAACGATGTAAGTTTTTTTCTTTCTTTTTCTTCTTTTTTTAGTTTTTTTTTGCTTCTCATTCTTCTTTTCTTGTTAAATATTCTTTGTCTTCTTTCTCTCTTCTTCTTTTATAATTTTTGGTTCTATCTTGTTTTTCCTCTTTTTTCTTATTTTAATCTTTTCCATTTCTTCCTCTTTCTCCTCCTCCTCCTCCTCCTCCTTATCCTCATCCTCGTCCTCCTCCTCCTCTTCCTCCTCCCTTTCCTCCTCCTCCTCCTCCTCCTCTTCCTCCTCCACAGTCCTTGTTAATATAGCATCAAGTTCTAATCAGACACTCAGTCCTCCTCCTCCTCCTCCTCCTCCTCCTCCGTAGACACACGACCTGACTGAAATAGCAGCATTATATTGCATAAAGAGAACAGTTATAGGCGCACACACCACCACCACCACCACCACCACCATGTGCACCTCCTAAACGCACACGAGAATAGCTGTGTAAATATTGCCGTATACACACACACACACACACAAGCAATTGCCATATACGCTAGATTGCATGGCATTTATTTGCGTATTTATTTGTTTATTTATTTATTTGTTTATTTATTTGTTTATTTGTTGTCATGTTTTTAAATTTTGTTTCCGGCTTTTTCGTGTTTCAATGCTTTATCTCAGTTTTTTTGCTTTTTTTGCTACTTTTTCATATATCTTATTTTATCTTTTGTTTTTGATATCTATATACATTTGTTGCTTCTATTTATTTATGTATTTTTGCAATTTTCAGATGGAAATGTCACTTTTTATTTAATTTTATTTCATTTTTTCTCTTATTTTCTAAGTTTATGGATTTATTTTACCTTATTTTTATTTTAGCTTTTTTGCATTTGTTTATTTACCTTTGTGTGTGCATCTTATTGTCTCTAATTAGTTATGTTTCCTTTGCATGTTTTCCTTTAGTTATTAAGATTATAGTTTTGCTCAAAGATTTAAGATTTATTTTAAGGAATATTTATACATAATTGTGCATTTTCTCCTAATTTAGTTGCCTTTTGTGAATAATATGCTTTTTTCCTTTCTTTTTTAGACTTATGAATAAACCACATTTTCTTTCTTTTTGCAGTAAGTCAAGTTTGTTTACTTATTCTTCTTATCTCTTCAGCAGAAGTGAAAGTTTTCTGGTGAATTGAAATTATAAGTTAACAATTCTGTAATCTGCTCTTATTTCAGTTTTATCTTGCATATTTCCTTGTATTTTATATCCAATATCCACTTTTATTTCAGTGCAATTTATATTTCTTTTGCATTCCAGGTTTAAGATTGGTACATACAAAAAAATTCATTTGCTTCTTTCATTCTTTTGGTATCGTATGATTAAGTTTGTTCTCACACACCTCGTTTGGAGCAACATTAGGGAACAAACATGAACAAACACCATTACAACCTGAATAACTATCTCTGTGGTCTTGAGATAGTTGTGGTGAGAGAAGGAACCTTTAAGAACAACACTCCATCTACATAACACACACTCACACACACACACACACACTCACACACACACACACACACACACACACACACACACACACACACACACACACACACACACACACACACACACACACACACTAAGATGAAGAAAGGTATACATTGAAGTGAGATGAAGAACCAGCCTCCCATATTGAACTATAGACTTTTGGGAGTGACTTGGTGAAGATGTGGTAATAGCAGACAGTGTTAAAATTAGACAAATTACACCAACATCAATACACAAACTGGATAAAATAAGCATTACTTGGACCCTGTATAGGTAGGTAAATACAATTAGGTAAACACACACACACACACACACACACACACACACACACACACACATATAGACCTTAACTCACACAGGAAGCAAGGATGACACAACACACTAACACAGTAACACACTTTCCTACTCACAATGGAATGTTTATGTCACACTGTCTTGCTGAGTGTTCTGTGTGTATGTACATGTGTGTGTCTGTGTGTGTGTGTGTGTGTGTGTGTGGCGCCCTCACTAACACTAGATTCAGGCCACTACACTCTGGAAAACACCACATTTCAAGAACGTTTTGAGTAGAGTACCACACAATGCAATATTTCAGTACACTTATGAGATATTAACCCCTTCAGTCCTGTGATGCATTTCTACTACTAGTTTTGAGTGTGATTAGATGATTTTATTGACATTAACAAGGGTCTATGGAGGTCAGAAGATTAATGGCTAGAGTCTGTACTATTTTAATCACCACATGAGTTTCAGAAGTTGTAGAAAATCGAGAAATAAGAAGAATAAATGTGAAAATGCATCCCAGTAATGAAGAGGTTAAACAGAGACTTACATGAATGTGTTTGGTGACAATTAATGATGAATATGCAAACTGATAATCTGTGTGTGCGTGTATGTGCATCAATTATTCACAGTTTTGACCCTTGAAATCTTGTGTTTTTGTAACTTAATGTAGTCATATCAACTCAGAATACTTTGATGCAACACATACACCAATGATTTGAAGACAACACCTGTGAAGCTTAATAAAAACAATTTAATCTTAGCCGTAATGACCGTAGAGGATAACAAACATTAGTAAACAATAAAAATGTGTAGTAGGAATAGAGGTAAAGAGAGAAAGAGAAAGGAAACAAACTTAAACCAACAAAAAAAGGAGGAAGTAATGAAATCTCAGCTTGGAGGAGAGTATAGGAGAGCTGTGGCACTTAAATGGTTCAAGATGTGACAAACTAGAATAGAAATAAATAGAAAAGTAAGAAATGAAAGAAAGAAACAAATGAAAAATCGACAAATATACAAATACAAAGGGTTAGGAATATATTTTACCCCTCTATACAGCAAACATATAACTACAAACATACATATTCCCTCTGCATACCCTAAATGAAATAATATAAGAAAAAATAAAATTAATGAAGGAAACAACTTGAAAAACTAACAAATATACAAATACAAAAGTTTAGGAATATAGTTTTACCCCCCCATACAGCAAACAAATAACCACAAACATATATATCCCCCATAAGCCCCCCGCCCCCCCTGCAAACCCCAGCAGTGCCCCCCCCAGAAGCCTTATCTCCCCACCATACACCCCAGGAACAGTACAGCCCCTTCCAAGTCTCCTCCCCATCTCCCCACCTTCAAAATATTCTGATGAGGAAGTGGTACTGAATATTAATTTAACTTACAATGTGGAGCTTTACCTGTCCCCCCCTCCACTCCCCCCCTGCCGTTCACCCCCCCCCACTCCCCCCAAGCAGCAACGCCTCCCCCCATCTGTGATCCCCCCAAGACACCCCCCCCCGCCCCCCCCAGTTCTAGTCTTGCCTGGTTGGTCGCTCAGAAATTTATTGTTCATGCAAGGAAAGTTTCTACCATATTTTTAGATCGCAATGCTGATTTTTACTATTTTTTTTCTCCCTTTGCCAATTTACCGCCTGTGGGAACTTAGCATTAGTGATAGTTAGTTGTCTGTGTGTACGTGTGTGTGTGTATGTGTGTGTGCGCGTGTCTGTGTGTACGACGGCTTCCATGCACACCAGGGTTTGTGTGTAGGTGATGTACGCGTGTGTGTGTGTGTATGTGTGTTTGTCTCCTTGTCTATGTATGTGATGAGGTTGTACTGTTAAGGTACCCACACACCCCCACCCCCCCCTGCCCTAGTGCCATGGTGCCGCCCAGTGCCTCCCGGGCCTCACACACACTCGGCACTGTCAATTAAGAGATATGACTTTTACTTTGTTTTCTTATCAATTTGAAGATGAACTTTCTCCAGTGTTGTTATGAAGAGATCAGTTTAATTGTTTGTTTGTAAAATTTTGATTGTTATCGTGAATCATAACATAGAAAAAAGAACTCATGAATTTTCTTGATCTAAAATATAAATACCAACAAATTTACCACATTTCTAATAACCACCACCAAAATAACCCATAAAAAACACCAAAAATCAACTCTCAACACCTTTAAACCAACAAAACATCAACGAAACACCATCAACACACTCACAAACAGAGCCCCTAGTGTGTGTGTGTCACCCTGGAGGTTAAGACAGGCACTGCACACACCACACTCACTATATCACACCTATGTCTTGCTTATATGTCAATCAACCCCCTATTACTGCACTGTACACCCCCCTGACGCAATGCAAGGCCAGCCACGTCTAAGCTAAGGTACTCACTCAAGGTAGGGATATTGTGAGTGGTAAACATGAAGGCTGGGCAGTGTCAAGGTATTTCTCTTTTCTCCAGGGCTGCAATGCTAAGGTTTGGGTGCCAGTGGGTGCCTGCGGGTGCCTGCGGGTGCCTGTGGGTGTCTGTGGGTGCCTGCTTGTGGCTTACATGAGGGTCCATTTGGCTCTTTTATATTCATTGGGAAAAATGTTTGTTTGGGTTTTGTGAATGTTAAGTTTGTTTTTGTTTTGTTTTTGTTGGTGGTGTTAGAAGTAGGGATTTAGGTGAACAGAGGGCGTTGTTTTGTGTTTGTTTGTTTGTTTGTTTGTTTGTTTGTTTGTCCTTGTGGTGTCTGAAGTGAGTTACGATGAGAGAAGTTGGAAATTTTCTTTTTTTTATAAGTTTACTCGTAGAATAACTTTCCTTTTTTTTTTAATTTTGGGTTCTTATGAGTTCTAGATTAAATGGGATCATAAGTTTCTGAATGTAAAAAAAAATGCAGGAAAGTCATTGTTATTTTCCTGAGTATAAAAGAAAGAATCTAGAAATTGAAAAAGGAATGACAAATATGACAATTAAATTATTACAACATTCACAACACACAAGGATAAAGAAGATGCAAAAAACACAACACTTATACACAAAAGCAAACAAATTAATACTCTGAATAAATAATAAACCAAGAATAAAAATAATAACACTTTGAAGGGGACGAGACACACACACACCTTGAGAGCATCAGTTAGGTTAGGTTAGGTTAGGTTAGTGTGGTGAGATGGGATTAACTAAGTAAAGCCACACTGAACCTCATTTAAATCACAAGGAAAGGCTCTTGTTATTGATGTATCTCTTGATGTATTATGTATCTAAGCATGGTGTGTGTGTGTGTGTGTGTGTGTGTGTGTGTGTGTGTGTGAGAGAGAGAGAAAGAGAAAATCATGTATGTGTGTAAGAGAGAAGAGATGTGTGTGTGTGTTTATCTAGTGTGCGTTTGTAAGAGAGAGAGATAGCAGGTGTGTGCGTGTGTGTGTGTGTGTGTGTGTGTGTGTGTGTGTGTGCATGAGTGTCTCAGCCTCTCTCTCCCGTGTCGTCACCGTTTGGCATCATTCCGTCACTGGCACTGTTCACTCTTTACCACCACACTCTGCATCTCGCATGACTAACTATAAGGTTATACATGTAAGCAAGTGCATTGATCATTAACTACTGCTCATATATTTACTCAACTTCAGTACTAAATAAGACAATCATAAAATAAAAACAGTAGCATTCTTTACAAGGTTCTAAATGTTATAAAAATGTGTCATAATCCAATTTTAAGCCCTTTTAGACTCCAAACTCCACCATCAAGGCGTCATAAAGCTGAGAGTAAGTCCTTATTTTTGTCCCATTATTCTGTCCACCGGCCCACCACCGCCTCCCCAGTGGTGGTCTGCCCCGGCCCTCCCTCACATGCCACCATGCCAACCCCACACCGCTCATGTCTAGTGCCACAGCCTGTACTCAGAAATGCTTGCCCTCTCACCACCACTGCTTTCAAAGACTGCCAAAACCATAAGCCAGATTGTCAAAATAGTTTCTCCCTGTTTATACTGTAGAAATCTTATCAAAAGCACTTCAAGACGCTCTGCTCTCTTGCCATGACTCTTTTCAAAGGCTGCAGAGATGAATGCTCAAATTTTCAAGTGTTTTTCCTGTTTAAAGTATATAAATCTCATTAATCTGTCATCAAAACCATAAAAAACACATTGAAACTCTTTATTCTCTCATTATGACCATTTTCAAAGCTACAGAGGTGATTAATTGAAATCTCTGACATTTTTCTCTTCCTGATAATACTGAAATCTCATTAAAAACACCCAAACTATTAGAACATTCAGAAAAACCCATGGAACTTCAACTAGAGAGCCTATTGAAAGTAGTGGAGGTGCAGTAAATAAGTGTTTGAGGTAACAGGCTTAAACTGTGTGAGGGAGGGAGGGTGTGTAGCTGTGATACGTTCCCTCCCTCACACTCCACTCTGCTGTGTTTAGAGTTGTGAGGTGTGTGTGGGGGAGCAAGAGGGAGGCTACAGTGCTATTACCGGTATATACAAGTACTTTAATCTGCACCTTTTGTCAGCGTTAGGTTAGGATTGTATGGTGAGGGTATTTGAAGTGTTTTTTGAGGTGTATTTCTTGTGTGGTGGGTTTTTTTGATATATTTTTTGTATTATTTCTTGCTTTTGCTTCCACTAAACATACACCACATTAGAAGCTGCCTTAGTTGGTTTGTTGATGTATTTTGTTATGGTTTTAACTAAGGGGCAGTGTCTTTATAGGTAAACATAAGCAGTGTTAATTGAGTGGGTAATATTTTTAATGATGGTTTTATGGAAGGAGTGATGTTATAATGTAAGTGAAGGATAGATTAGGGTTTTTTTTGTTATGGTTTAGTGAAGGAGTGATGTGTTAAGAGAGAGGGAGATATATAGTGGCAGTATAGGAAGGTACAAGTTAAATAATGCAAAGATCACTATATAATTGTTGGATTCTCTAGTGTCTCAGAATTATATGGATATTTTGATAGGTTATTTAAGTTTCATGGTGGTATGAGAATATTCACATGTATATTATTAATTTCTCTTAGCATGTTAGCAAGTCTCAATAAAACAGACAGGAAAAATATAAATAAACATCACATCTTTAGGAGAAACAAACAGAAAGATAAAAAAAGGAACATTTTTAAGGGAAACAGAAAAGACTAAGAAGGAAAAACTACATTGACATCTCAGAGAAAAAACAAACAAAACAAAAAACAGGAACAAGAACAACAATCACATCATTGTCAGGAAAACAAACAGAAAAAGACACAATTAAACACCATCTTTAGCAAAAAAAACAATGAAAGAACAAGAAAACTAGAAAAAGATAAACACACTATAGAAAAACAAAGAACGAACAGGAAAACTAGAAAACAAACACACTAGGGAAAAAAACAAACAGGAAAAACAAAAAAAGAACAGGAAAACTAGAAAACAAACACACTAGGGAAAAAAACAAAGGAAAAAAAACAAAAAACAGGAAAACAGAAGGAAGTGGATTGTTATTACTCTATCATCATGGGCACACTTCTCGTCTCTACCCCTTACAGACCTGCGACTCTCCCCTGAGGTGTACAATCAGCTTAGGGTCCTGCAGAAGAAGGCCAAAGAACTGCGCACTGATGTCAGGAACCTTCGCAAGACCTCTCAGGCCAACGCTCTCTCTATGAAGGAGTTACTGAGGGACACCATTAGCAAGATTACGTAAGATACTTCTTCTCTTTTTTGTTCGCTCTCTCTTTATACTTTGTGAATGTTTTTTTTTTTTCTTGCCTTTTTTTCCTTAATTTATGCTTTTATAGTTCTTTGTTGTTATTTTTTTTCATTTCGTAATATTGTTTCTTCACTTTTCCTAATTTTCCTTCATTTTTTTCCGCTTTTTCTCTCATTTGTGCCTCTTTTTATCCTGTTATCCTTATTTTTATATCTGAATACCCTAACTTTCCCTTTCCTAATTTACTATCACTCCCAAGAAAATTAAAGTAACAAAAACAACCTTAACAAACAAGAGTGCGTGTGGCGAAGGAGTGGGCAATGAGGCAGTGTTATTTGACAGGTCGGTGCTCCAGTCCAACGAGGAGAGCTTACTGCAAGGCACCTCTGACGTTGAGAGGGTGAGGATACAGCGGGAGGAAGCATCTTACCGCCAGGACATGAACAAGCTCGACAAGGACCTCTGGTATGTAAAAACTTATTTTCATGAAAAGCCTCTTTACTTGAACAAGAATTAGCAGTAGTACATTAGATCTTTATAAGCATTTGTAAAGAACTGGCCTTGAATTATCTAGAAAGGTCATTAAACAATATACATACCCTAAATTAGGTTATAAAGCAATAGTACATGAGATTTTTATAAGCATCTGTAAAGAACTGGCCTTGAATTATCTAGAAAGGTCATTAAACAATATACATAGCCTAAATTAGGTTATAAAGCAGTAGTACATGAGATTTTTATAAGCATTTCCAAATAATTTACCTTGAATTATCCCAAAAGGTCATCAAACTTAAAATAAAAACCCTTTACATACCCTAAACCACCTTATAAACCCACCCCAACTTTAAAAACACTCCTCCTTGACCCCAAACTCAACTCAACTTAATCATGTGCCTTACTGGGAGTCACGAAGCACTGTTAAGCCCCCAATGAGTGTTCCTGAGTGTTCCGTATGATGTGGAGTGTGTTCCCCGTGTGTTGCAGTGACCTGGAATTGAAAGTGGAAGAGCTGCGGAACAACGTAATCAACCGACGACTCCGTGTCAACATGTCGGACGTGGAGAACATGGCACTGATTCTCTCCAGGTCAAGGTGAGGCAGCGGAGAGGTGGCAAGGTGGATGGGGGTGGATGGGGGTGGATGGGAAGTGAAGAACGGAGTAGTGGAGAGTGCATACAGTGTTAGGGGCGTTGAGATCACTAAGTACATCCACTCTGGTTAGTGTCTTTCAAACAGGTGGGGTTTTCATTTAGGTCTTCATTATTTGGTCTCCTTTAGCCTATAAATTCCCATAAAACACCCACATTGTATAGATTAAGAGAACAATTGAAGGGATGGATGAATGGATGAGGAGAGTGATGGGTGAGTGATTGTAAAAGACTGACTGAGTGTCCCTGTGTGATCCATTGCAGCAAAACAGTGGCAGACTTGAAGGCAAAGTTTCCTATTCTCCAAGACGGGCTAAAGGATCTCATATCGGCCGAGATGGAGAGAGCAATCTGCAACGAGAAGTAAGGATACAGTGGTTCCTTTCAGTGTTCTTGTAGTATTAAGTGGGTTGAGGATGTTATAGTGTCCTTGCTTCATTCTTATTACTGTGTTCTTGTTGTATTCCTTCCTTATTTTGTATTTATTTGATGATTTTGTACTCTGCATAATCATTTAGTGCATCTACAAAAAAGTTAATTAAGAACCTCTATTAACACAAACCCAGATTCCCTTCTACCTTTCTCTTAATCCATGTACAAACCCCATTACTTTTTTACACCATCTCGTACAGCCTCCTCAGTTTCTCTCTCACCGTCTGGCAGTAGTTGGCGTCCTCTCTCTCCTAACCTAACCTAACCTAACCTAACCTAACACTTGTCTCTCCTCAGGTTCCTTAAAGAAGAGCCTGACAAGCTGGAAAGTGCGCTGAGAAGGTGCAAAAAACTCACCGGCACTCTGGTGACTCTTAAAAGGTGAGGTGTTGCGCTTTAAGAGTGTGTGTGTGTGTGTGTGTGTGTGTGTGTGTGTGTGTACAGGAGGTAGCTATATTGGAAAAACTACGGGATATATTTGTGTTTTTGATAGCCTGGAGTTGAGTGTGTGGAATGTAGTGGTTTGGGTGTGTGGGTTTGTGTGTGTGTGTGTGTGTGTGTGTGTGTGTGTGTGTGTGTGTGTTAGTGTGTGTGTTGGTATATGTAAGGAATAATCTTGGTGATGAGGTGTATGTAGTGTTAGTGTGTATGTGCATGTGTGTGTGTGTGTGTGTGTGTGTGTGTGTGTGCATGTAGATCCACCACACACCCGTCAGTGAGTGAGTGCCGTGTGTGAGAACAGCCCCCCCCCCAGTAACACCCTGTCCCCCTCATAGGTTAGCCTCGGTGCAGGAGCAAAGAGTGCCCCCGTTAGGGCCGGGTGGAGTGCCATTGGGTGTGGCCAATGGAGACCCCCGTGCCACCTCCCCCACCCCCACAGAGGACCTCCGCACCTCCAGCAGCAAGGTATGTGTCGATGCCTCCTCGCCGCCTCAACACAGAGTCTCCCTGGAAAAGTTCAAAACTGCAGTTAAATCTTCCACTAGCGCAACTAAGGGCCGGGCGCCTCTCTCACGACGCAGAACTCCCACCAGCCTCTGAGTGGTGCCAGCGGCCGCCCCACCCCACGGCAGGCACCGGCACTGGCACCCCACACCCCTCACAAAGCGTCCGTTGTCACCCCCACCTTGATTCCTGGAGTAACATTTGGTGCTTTCACAGTTCCTTCGTGTGTGTGTGGTTTTGCCGTTCCAGTCGTAAAAAAGAGTAATTGTCGTTTCATCATTCATCTTTCATCCATTTTTTTTTTATGGTGATTTTTTGTGTAGTGTCGTTCTTTAGGTGTTTAGGTTTCTGTCCCCTAAAACGTAGTGAAGTCTTGTGGGTGAGTTTACTTGATTAGTCTCATCACTTTCAGGTAGAGTCAGGGAAAGGTGATTGCTGCTGTGTTGGTAGTAGTAGTGATGGTGATGGTGGTGGTCAGAATAGATTGATTGGTTCATTGTGGTATTCCAGCATGGGAGAAATAGAGGAATGGCACTGTGGGAGGGACAGTGCCAAGGTTTTCACATTGCTAGGATCTTAATAATGGCAGTTTATTTAGTAGCAGTGCCTTAAGAGTGCCAAATTTTTAACACAGTGCCTTAAGAATGCTGGGGGTTTTAGTGCCAGAGTTTTCACAGAGCCTGGACCTAAGTAGTGCCAGTTTTCAGAGCACCAGTACAATATTTCACAAAGTCCCGGGGGGGGGAAGGGGTGGTATTAGTGCCAGTAGTAGTGGTCAGGTTCACCTCATCACTACCTCACAGATCTTTGTCACTGTTACTATGAGAACAGTGACTTAAGATCCCCTCATCACCTCATTGACATCACCCCCTCACCCCCTCACTTGACAACAACCCGCCCAGGCCTCAGAGTGGCCCCGCCAGCCTGCCGTGGGTGTGGGCCGCCCGCCTGGTGCAGCAGTGTGATGGCCAGTGTGCAAGGTCCAAGTTTTACTACTACTAACATGTGCCACCACTTGTTCCTGTGTTAACTCTGATTTTAATGTCTCCATCCTGCCCCGAGGTCCCGTGTGTTAGGCGCTAGACAGACAGACAGCTTCACCACCCGCCACTGCCACTTGCAGGGCCGTGTGGGATGAGTGTGTCCCTAACTCTCCTTCCTTTCAGCAGCCTAGGTAGTGGCAAGGCAGTCAGTCAGGGCCGTGTGTCCCTGCGGTGGCCACCAGGTGCCGGCCTCTTGGTTCGTGGCACTTGTACAGTAAGGCCAGTCAACTATCCACTGCAGGATTTGTTTATGATTTTTTAATTGATTGGTTCAAAATGTAGATTGAAATGAGATAAAGTAAAGTATTTATTAGTGAGTGAAGCTGGTGAGGCGTGGCACCTGGTGGCCCTGCGTCCCTCTCTGTCCCCTGAAGGGTCTGGCCGAGGACTTCAGACCCCTAAGGGCATCAGGCAGTGTCTTGAATACCGTGTGACCCGCCCCGCCCCCCCCTTGTGCTCTCCACTGTTGTGATGATAGACCTGTCGTACCAGCACTCGGTGATTCGGTGCTCCACTTCTGTCACTCAGACCAAAAATGGCGGTTAATGAATGGCTTACAATCCTTCATGCCACAAAACAAAACCAACAAACAAAAAAAAGGTTCATTGATTTCTCACTATCCACTGTGATGATAGCTTGTCTCCACTTAATTAATGGAGCAGCATCATGAAGGCAATCAGACTATTGGTTCATCTGTTGCCACGATGATACCCTCTATTGGACTTAAATCATTACTACTCCAAATCAAGCCATAATGAAGTAGGTAGCCTAGAGTAAACACAGCTTGTCCTGTCATGGCCGAGGGACGCCGCAGGAGGGGAGGGCGTCCTGCCGGGGGAGCTGCCAGTTCCCACACAGCCCCATTGGCGTCTTCCCCTCAGCCCTGCCTCCCCTGGCTGGGTCGGCCCTCTTCTCCTGCGGCAGTTCGCTCACTCTAATATATAACTGTTTTTTATTTAGATTTATCACCATTCCTAATTTGTCTTATCTAGTTTTAGTTCATTGTATCTTTTTTATCTTTATTTTGTTCCTTTCTGAAGCTGTAGCATGGATCAGCTTGCTCTGTACTGTTGTGTAGATGTTGTTGTTGCATTCACCACTAACATTTTTGGCACTCATTAAATGCATGCTGTGGGTGGTAGACGGTTGTTTTATTCTAACTCCTCTGTAGCGCCCCTCTAACTTGCATGACGGACAATGAATGTGTGGGAATGATGCACCACCGGCCTTGACTCTGAGCCATTTCACCATTCACTTCACTTCTGGCTCACCAATTCACTTCAATCTCAGAATCATGACAAGTGAGGCATCTTTCCCACTGTTGGGGTCATGGGAGGCACTTTTAGGCTTCTTGGCAATGATATTGAGAGCCACATGCCTTCACACCCCAGGATTAGGTGCCGATCAGTGCCTCTCATCACCCCAAGACAGCCACACTTGACAGAGAGAGAGTGGCGTGTGGTGCAGGTGGCAGTAATGGTGGTGACGGTGGTGGTGGTGGTGGTGGTGGTGGTGGCGGGGACTGCTGTGCGTTTATTCTGCCTCATTGGATGCTGTGTGTGTGTGTGTGTGTGTGTGTGTGTGTGTGTGTGTGTGTGTGTGTGTGTGTCTGGCCCCAACATTTGATAGCAGCAGTATAACTCAGTGCTGTACACCTCATAGCACAATTACTGCATTACAGACACCTCAAATGCAGTCTGTCATATCTAACACAAACAATACAAAAAAAACAGCATATCATTAAAGTTTCATAATCAACAAAGGCACCAAATAAACCCGTTCACCACCACCACCACCACTGCCGCCGCCACTGCCACCAGAGCACCACAGCACCACAGCGTCACCAGCACGAGGCAGAACGCTGTGGCTAGTAACCCTGGTGGCTGCCAAAGCTATTACACCAGCTGTCGCCAAGAACGCAAGAATGAAAACGACACTTGACAGCCTCGCGCAGCAGCTGTCAGGTCGCCATGCAGCTGCTGAATGCTGTGTGGTTGTGCTATGGTTCTTTTGACACCCCTCCCCCATGGCACAACTGTGTATAATGGTAGTGATGGTAGTAATGGAAGTATGTATCTTGTCTGTCCCCCCTTCCTTGGCTCACCTTCCCTGCCCCATCACGTTCGTCATTGAGTGTAAGCAGTGTTATGTTGTTCAGTTCCGTTCTCTGGTTCTTTTTTTCATTTCCTTGTCCTTGTTCTTTTGCTAAGTACGTAGCCGTAAAGCAGACTAGCAGATCGTAAACAGGAATGAGTCTATACGTAGCAAGAAACAAAAAAAAAAGTAATAAAAGGATGAGATACAAAAACCAAAAACATGCTAAAGACACAACGCACTCAGTAAATCTCCTTCTCCTTACTTGACCTGACCTGACCTGCTAAGTGTGATGACCTATGCCTTAGTGGAGCAGACGTCCTTCCCCCCCCCACACCCCACACCCCACACCCCACACCCACCCTACCATGTCCCTGCACACTACTGTCTCCTTAGCGTGCACACACACACACACACACACACACACACACACACACACACACACACACACACACTGATGGTTATGATGATGCATTGTCAGCCAAAAAAACAGTCATTTTGTGTTCTGCCAAAATGGGAAGATATTTTTATGTGTTCTGGTGATAAATTCAAGTTCAGAAGTTATTTTTATTGTTTTTTTATTGAAGTTTGTATAATAATTTAGTGAGAAATGTGGAAAGAAATTGTTTATATTATTTTCTTGTTGGTTTATGTAGTTGTTTTGAAGTTAATGGATGTTAGATATGAGTTTATGAATTAATCTTGCTTGGAGAGAGAAAGAAGTGAAAAAAGGAGTAACTTCCATAATTTTTTTTATATAAGAATACAAGTAGGAAAAAATATAACTATGAGTGATAAACTGAACAAACAGTTACTGGAGGAGTGAAGCAAAGGAGAGACAGAGAAAGTCAACCATAAAGACACTAAAACACATAGAAAAATCTTCCTTTAAGGCTGGAATATAAAGAAGAAAACACACACACACACACACACACACACACAGTATCTCCCCTCCACGCACTAACTTCTCCCCAAACTCCACCACTCCCCACTCCCCACCAAACACGCCTGCCCTCCCCACCCCCCCCCCCCTACACAGCCCCCTCTAAATATCCATCAGCCTTGTTATTGAATCCTGGCCATTTTTTCATTTTTTCCCCCTACATATATGGATGCGTACATGCATATATGTAAACCATGTGTGTAAATACCAAGTCTATTGTTTTTCTCTAATTTTTTGTTTTTTTTTGGACACCTCTCGTTTTTTGGAATGAACTGTGCTCATATTTTATCGTTTTTTCTCCCTTTTCCTCTAAAATTTTTGTGGTGTTTTTTTTTTTATATATCTTTTTTTTAATCTAATCTTCCTTGCTTGAGTTGTTGATAAGGTGTTTTTGTGTGCTATTTTTGGCTTAGTCACACCTGAACTCTAAAAATAAAAAAGACAACAGGAAAATAAAACAAGAAAATGAGAGCGTTTTTTTGATAGATTTTATTGAAGGAAAGAAAAGAAAAAAAACTTATATAGAAACTATCCCCATATATATATTTTTTCCCCTTGCCAAGATTTGAGAGCAATTTTTTGAAGAGAGAGAGAAAGGGAGAGAAAGAGAGAGAGAGAGAGAGAAAGAGAGAGGATTCAAGCAAAAGAAAGGATAGATTTGACTTATTTTTTGTCATCTCTTTTGTCTATGAACTTATCCTTGATCTTGTATTTATAAGGGTGAATTTTTTCCCATTTTTGTGTAGCTGAACTGTAGTATACACTGACCACTTGTATACAGTAACCCCCCCCCACCACCACCACCACCACCACCACCACCACCCACCCACCCACCCCCACCAACATATTGTAACCATCACACACACACATACACACAAACGCCCTTAATTATACACACATATACTCATAGACAAACCTTAAAACACACACAAATACGTACATACACATATCACTTACTAGGACACACACACACATATACACAAATACATACATACATACACACATCACTAATTAGGAATACAAATTTATCCTAACCTACAAACACACACAAACAAACACACACATAAACACACATTGCAACTCCTTATATCTCTCAATGTTATCTATTTTTCTCTCCATTAGCGTGCGTGTGTGTGTCTGCGTGTGTGTGTTTACTAACTCAGTGTGTACTTCACTCTCTATTATAGTGTGGTGTTGTCCCTCTTGCAAAATAATAACATAATAGTAAGATGCACACTTTTTTCTCCTCCTCCTTCTCTCCTTAATCTGTCTATCTGTCTATCTATCTATCTATCTTATCTTATTTATTCATCTATCCACTCACCCATCACAGTTTCCTAAGTTACTATCATGGAAAGCAACAGAGGAAGAGGAGGAGGAGGACACTTAACAAGCCATTAGTCACTCATTCACTCACTTACTCATTCATCGCTCAGTTCACAGCAGCTACGTTTGTCACTGTTGCTGTTTGTGTCAGTGGGTCTTTGCCGCCAAGAACAGGACACAGAGAGAGAGAGAGTGTGTGAGGCAGGCTGGGGCAGGAAAGCTTGTGTGTGAGAGAGAGAGAGAGAGAGAGAGAGAGAGAGAGAGAGAGAGAGAGAGAGAGAGAGGATATTGTTTAGATTTGAGGAAGAAAGTATAGGAAATAAGGAAAGTAGAAAGCAGCTTAATGTAGGATTGAGAGAGAGAGAGAGAGAGACAGAGAGATGAAAACAAGAAAAGAGAAAGATACAGTATAAATATGAGAAACTTAATATAGGAATTCAATAAAGAAGAAATTAAGAGAAAGTATGTAAGAAGTTAAGAATATAATACACTGTTTTGAACTAATGAGAATATCAAACAATAAAAACACAATAAGAGTAGAAATAGAGAAGAATAGAGAGCAAAATAGTGTCAGTCAAAGAGGAGGAGTGATTGAAAGCCTGAATATTATCTAGTTCATGTCTGTCTGTCTGTGTGTCTGTCTATCATCAATATTACATTCATTGGTGTTGCTGGTGATGACTGGGGGTTCTTGAGGCTGTCAGACCCACAAAAACTCATTGGCTTGTAAAATATTGCTGATTTATCCCTGCCATTGTGGATTTGAGTGAACGAGCGTAACAGAGAGGTCGTTAGAGATAAGAGGCTGTTAGGAAAGGGTGTTTTATTGTTATTTTGTGGGTTTTTTATATTTTTTGTATTTTTTTTGTTTGTGTGTTAGTAGAAGGTGTTGTGATGATAAGTTAAGAGTTTGGAATGTTTGGTTTAGCTGTTTATTTTACTATTTTGTTCCTTTTTATTGTTGTTTTGAGGGTTTTTTGTTTTCTATTTATTTATTTATTGTTTTTTTATGTGTGTTAGTAAAGGGTGAAGCTGTTTATTTTCCCATTTCGTTCCTTTTCGTTGTTGTTTTGAGGGTTTGATCAAAGAAGGAGGTACAGTCTTAAGGATCTCTGTTAATATAAGCACTGCCGCGACACACACACTGGCGAGGATAGCCGAGGAAGTACTGAGGTAGCTGTCTGTTCACTTTGCCTAACCTAACCTAACCACTCAAGGCTACACTAAGACAAGAGGTAGAGATTAGCGCTGGTTCCGTCACCCTGACCTAACTTGAAGGCTACACTAAGATACAATAACGACCAATTTCTTGACCCTCACTTATCGACCCGAGAAGAAATTTAATCCATATCTTTTGTAATGTAACGAGACTCCCCTTCCCTCCCCCCCCCTCCCCTCACTCTTCCCCTCTTTTGTGTACCCCCCCTCATTGCTGTCTTTCCCCATCATTTTTATTGTCAGTTTTTCCCATGGACAGCTCAGAGCCATGCGTATGTAGCCCCCAGTACCCCCTGCCCCCCTCTGCCCCCCTCTGCCCCCCCCTGCCCCCCACCCCATGTCTATTGGTTCATATTCTTAAGTGTTCCTCCGTTTCCTCTCTCTCGGCTACTTTCATCAGGCCATAGTAGAAGATGACAGTTTTGTAAGGGTGTTCTACTGTACTATACTTTTAAACAATAATAATAATAACTTTGCCAATCATCTCTGTGGCCTTTGAAAACAGTTATCGGTGTTTAAGGGTGATTTTTGTTTTTCTATGGTGATTAAATATTATTGAACACCACTGAAGATATAGAAAACACCCTTAGAAACCCTATTAATCATTTCTATGCCCTTTGAAAACAATTAAGAGCATTCAAGGGTAATTTCTACTTTCTATGGTGATTAAATGCTATTCTACACCACTGAAAATATAGAAAACACCCTTAGAAACCTTACTAATCATCTGTGGCCTTTGAGAAACTTATAACGAGGGAAAAGTGTTTAAGAATATGTACCTGTATTTCCCCCACAAGCCCCTCCCCTCACCCCCCCAGCACCCCCCAGCAGTCTATACCCATCACAGGAGGGGGTAATGTACATCAATCATAGAGGTCAGTTTCCCCTCCACTGTGTCTTGTAAGGGGTAAACAACCTTTCCTATTCAGTGTTTCTCTTAATGTGGTGTTAAAACGCAGCCTGGGAATTCTATGACATAACAGGCTTGAATACTCCTTGCAACTGCCTTAAGAACGTGTGGAATAGGCCTACTAATGAACCAGGCTTAGTGTTACCCTGCTGTTCGTGTGCTGATGGTCTTGTAGTCTTATCTCATGAAGGTTTCTCGAAGTATATTTAGTTGAAGTGTAGTAAGGTGTAAGTGTTTATTTAGTGTTTACTTTGTTTTTTGTTTGGTTGGTTTTATGAGTTTTATGAGTGTAGGATGGGTTTATGGAGGCTTATAAGGGTATTCTATGGTTAAAATGAATACTTTCTTCTCTCTCTTGTCTCTTCATCTACACTTCAGGTTTAGATAAGACAAAACATCTTCTTCTTTGTTATTCTTTATTTTCTATACACATTTAAGTCTTTCAATAATAGGTAAGACAAAATAAGCACATTTATTTAGTATGATAAGGGAAAAACTGATTTTATTCTTCTTTCCATCTTTATATTTGGTTTAAATCTTTTCTTATTTTCTTTTTCTACTTATAAATCAACCTTTTAATTTTTCTTATCCACCTATCACCATCTTTATCTTGAATTATAGCCAAAATTATCACTTTTAACTGGTACGATAAGAATAAACACATTTTTGTATTGATTTTAGTCTCGGATCCTCTTCCCTCTTCACATATCAGCCTTTGCATTGGTTCAGATCCTGGCCACTTACTGAGGGGAGACTGGGCATCCACTCAGGGCAACGGTTTCCAAATTAGTGGGCTTTGAGATACGTGAAAAAACCCATGAATTCCCATAAAACGTTCCATATCTTTTATCTTCAATTATTACCCAAAAACAATAACTTCTAAATGGTATGAAAGACTAAACTGTTTTCCATATTAATTTTTCTGTCTATAAGTTTGCATTGAATTCTCTTTTTCTTTTCTTTTGCTCTTGAATTATCACCAAAACAAATAATTTTTAGCTGATATAACAAAAAACAGATTCTTTCCTTCACTATTTTTATTTGTGCTTCAACAGATACATTAAATACATACTTTTTTCTTATCTTCTCTTCATGTCTCCTTATTTTACCCTCTGCATTAGCCAGGGTTGAGTATAGGACTATTATCCTTCTGTACTGGTGGTGTAAGGTTTATTTCAGGGCTCGTGTAAGGTTTATTTCTTCCTCTCTTTAATGATTGGTTTGCTTCAGGGGTTGTTAAGTTCAGACTATGTAAAAAAAGATGGACAAAAGAAATATATATACAGTTTGTTTCCTTCCTCTGTGATTTTGGTCGCCTCAAATATTCATTCCATCTTTCCTCATAGTAACTCATTTCACTGATGTGTTTCCTCTCTCTCTCTCTCTCTCTCTCTCTCTCTCTCTCTCTGTCATAGTACCCAGCCACCTTTAGTTCACTCTGTGTACATATATTTGTGTGTATATAACTTGCGTGTGCGTGTCTGCGTGTACATCAGTGTGCGTGTATGTCCGTTCTGTCTTACCTGTGTAGCTAATTGACGCGCCGTTTGAACAGGTGCCTTCGTTACCTTGTCTGACCCCATATGACCCCCCCCCACAGCCCCCCACAGCCCCCCACAGCCCCCCCACAGCCCCCACACCTGCCCGTCAGTAGCGAGTGGCCTCCGTACTAAGTAGAGTTGAGATTGAAGTAAGGTAGATTCACTTAAGTAGATTAATGACTCCACTTCTCCCCCCAATTGAGACCTCTTTATTTACGAGGCACAGAGAGAGATTAGTGCGCATGTTTGTACGTTTCTTAGCTCTGTTTGTCTCCCCTGCCCCGCCCCCCCTAATCAGAAAGTCTAGAGAGGAAGTCGTTTTCTCCCTTTATATCACGTCTGGCCCCCTAATTAAATAACTCATCGATATATAGATTTGATAGACAGTGAGGTGCGTAAAGAGAGAGAAAGCAAGAGTAAGTCCAGGTTTTTCTCAGTCTCACCTCCTTGCAGCAGCTGATAATTATATGAGGCATGAGTCTCTTTTCATTCCCTCCCTTGTGTTCCCCTTCTCTCTCTCTCTCCTTCACTCCCTGGGAAAATGTTGGTTCTATCTTACCCTCTTCCTCCCTTCTTCATGTTTTCTTAAGGCTTTTCCATTGTTGATTCTTTCCCCTGAGTCTTGGCTGTCTTCCTTTTCCTCCTCTGTGTGTGTGTGTGTGTGTGTGTGTGTGAGAGAGTGTGTGTGAGTGTGTGTGTGTGTGTGTTTGCAAGATTCTGTTTTATAATTTTTTCTGTCTCCTTGTGGTCTTATTGTATCTTCTCCTTCTTCTTCTTCCTACTGTCTGTCTGTCTGTCTGTCTATCTGTCTGTGGATATTTCCTCATGTCTCTTATATTTTTTTTTGTCTTTCTTACTTAATGTTGGCTGTTTTTTACTCTTCTTGTTCCTGTTCTTCTCTGTCTGTCTGTCTGTTAATAATTACCCTCCAGTTTTGTGTCATTGCATTTGTTGTTCTGGTGAGAAAGTTTAACATGCAGTATTTTTCTCTTCATTTCTCCTGTCACAGTGCAGATAAAGACTCACTCACTTACTTACTTATATCTTGCTTACTTACTTACTTACTTTACTGGCTTAGTTACTTTTACTACCTACATTAAGTGATGTGTTCTTTCTTCTTGCTTACTTACTACTAAAGCGCACACAAACACACATACACACACACACACACATGCATATTTATACGTACACAAAAGGTTATATGTTTAGACACGCACACATACACAAAATAAATACTATGGGAATTTTTCAAACACTCATACAGACACACACACAAATTAGACCCCAAAAAACGCAAAACAAAACCAAAACACCACATTTTTTCTACAATACACTTGAAATACTACACACAAAATAAAACAAATAATTTTTCAACACACACAAAAACACACACATACCCCAAACTTTCCTTTTTTTACCACCACTTCACCAAAACACAACACAATTTTTAAAACACACACACACACACAAACACACACATAACAACCACACAAAGGCCCCCAAAACTCAAATAAAAACACTAAAAAACCACTCAATTTTTGTACATACACACACGCACACACACACGCACATTAACATTAACAACTTGCATTTTTACATTTTTTCATATATTTTCATATTTCTATTTTTTCATAGAGAAGCAAACAGGGATGGATATGGAGCTCCCACTTCAAGGATACTGTGGCATCTAATGAGTAACAAATATTCGCTGTTTTGCATCGTATTCAACTCTCTATATTTTTTTTTTTCCCCACATTTTACTAAACATTTGCTCGCTTTAATAAGTATATCCTTCTGTGTAGTCTACTCCTTACGTATTTCTCTTTTATTATTATTCTAATGCCCCCCCCTTCCTTTATTATTATTATTATTTTTTGTTTTTTTTTCATTTTCATTTTTTTTATCATGGTTATTTATATTTTTTGTTTTTTTTCATATTTTATTGATTGATTTTGTTTATATTGTTTTTTTGTTCTTCCTTTTCTTTAATTTCTTTCTTGTCTGATTTATTATTATTATCATTATTATTTTCATTATTACTATTATTATTATCATTATTACCATTATTATTATTTTTATTATTTTTATTATTACTATTATTATTATTATTATTGCTATTTATAATGTTGAATTCTTCCTTTCTTCTCTCTCTCTCTCTCTCTCTCTCTCTCTCTCTCTCTCTCTCTCTCTCTCTCTCCCTCTCCCTCTCCTTTATCTTTCTTGATCTCTGTTTCTCTTCCTCTCCTCTTTCCCTGTCCTGTTTCCCTCTTTGTCTCTCTTTTTCTCTTCATTTTACTCTCTCTAATCTTTGCAACTCTCAACCTTTCTCCCATTCTCAAACACTTCTCTTTAATTTCCCTGTCTCTTTTTTTCTTCTCTCTTCTTCTCTACTGATCTTTTTTATTATCTGATCTCTCTCTCTCTCTCTCCACAGTTATCTTTGCTTTCCTGTCTTTCTCCCTTGCTTTCTTTCTGTCTCAGCCTCTCTCTTTCTGTCTTTCTCTTTTTCCTTCCTATCTCTTTCTTTTTCTCTCTTTCATTTCTCATCTTCCTTGCTCTTATTGCTGGTTTCTTTCCTTTCTCTCATTTCTTTCTTCCTTTCCTCTCTTATCCTTTACATTTATTTTCTTTCTTGCCTTCCTCTCTCAATCTTTCTTTCTCTCTCTCTTTCACTTCTCATCTTTCTTCCTCATTGCTATTTTCCTTCCTTTCTCAGTCTGTCTTTGTTTTCCTTCCTGATCTTTCCCTACAGTTATCTTTCTTGCCTTCTCCTTAGTCTTTCTCTCTCTTTCCTTCCTTCCTTCCTTTCTCAATCTCTCTTTAACTTCCTTCCTTCCTGCTTTTCCTCTCTTAATTTGTTTTCTTTCCTGCCTTTCTCTCTCTCTTTCTCTCTCTTTCCCTGTTGCTGTCAGTTCTTTCTGCTGTGGCCCCCTGTGGCTGTCTCTCTCTCTCTCTCAGTCCTTCACAGTTTTGCCATTGGTGTTGTGCATGATGCGTGTTATTTACTCTACACTTTGCTGTCTGGGTATCAAGGCTTTGGTGGAAGCGAATGGGAGTGTGTCATCGCTCAGCACATCGTCTAGTTAGTGTAGTGACTGTGCTAACTGTTCATTCACTCTCTCACGTATATGATTAAAATGTTGTTTATTTTTTATATATATATTACTACTATTATTATTACTATTATTATTACTTATTCTTAAATTCCAAGTTGAATGTATATCATTACTACTACTACTACTACTACTACTACTGTTGTTATTATTATTATTATTATTATCGTTATCATTATTATTATTATTACGCATTTTTTATATCATTTTTTTGGCTATACTGCTATTATTATCAGTATCGTTATTATTATTATTCGGGTTTTTTATTCCATTCATACTAGCTTTTTGTTTACACTTTTTTAAGAAATATCTACCACCATTACTCTTTATCAATATATCTCTAAGTTACTCTCCCCCCACTCCCCCCATCCCAAAATATTTGATTAGAGCTTGGTTGATATAGTCATTGAATACTTATACTTATACTACTACTACTACTACTACTACTACTGCTAATACTACTGCTAATACTGCTTCTATTACTACTATTACTAACTATACTCCAAACACGTAACGCTCAGCACAAATTATGACCGTTAAAACTTTATGGTAAGTGAACCTTCCCACTTGATTGAGAGAAAAAGCTTTGAAGTTTAATGGTCTGCTTTCAAGTCTATGGTCTGCCTCCCCCCCCCCTCCCCCCCTTCCTCACCCCATACTGGCTAGCGTAGGGCAGGTGAACAGTGGTAGTGTGTGTGGAGTAGTTCCAATAAATCTACCATCTCTTTCTCTATACCGAGGTAGAAGAGCGAAATACCCTCAGGTTGGATGTTGGCCATGTAAGTTAATGTTTGTCTCTCTCTCACATCCCCCACCCCCTCCCCTCTCCCCAATTTCTCTTAGTCTCCCCTCACCGCCCCCTTGTCCCCTCGCTTTTGCTTCTGTTCCCCTTACGTCTTGTTTCTCCGTTTCTTTGTCCCCTTCTCCGTCTGGCGCTTGTTTCTGGCGCTTGTTGGCTTTCAGGGAGCTTAGATGTTTGTTCGTTTCTTTATTTATTTTCCTTTGTGTTGCAGTTGTAGGGTAACAGTCCCCCACACCACACCCCTGTCCCTTGAGTTCCCAGGTTTGTGTTGTGTAGTGTTGCCGCAGAAGTCGTTGTGTTGTGTCAAGAATCTCGTGTGTTCCTTACGTTAACTCGCTAATATGACGTCTTGCTGGTGAAAATCGTGTGGAGAATTTCAGCACACAATCTAAGTACAGTTTTCACTACCACAGCCTTTATTTACTTGGTTGTGAGTGTTATGATACCAAAACTTCAGTGGATATCTTCTTTTTCCTTCATTTTCATCGCCCTTAGCCAGCATCCCAAGTAAATGAATAAGGTAATAGAGGTAAAGGCTATCACACAAAGCAACACCAGCCTGGGAGTCAGTGTACAAAGGCAGCAGCTGTACAAAGCAACCCACCGATGCTCTCCTCCTGTGTTCCTTGACCGTGGGATAATCAAAAGCATTGGTCCACATAAAGTCCGCATTCAGAAACGCTCCACTCTCTCTCACCACCACTATTTTCCAAGACTATAAGCTGGGTTTCTGAGGGTGTTTCTCCTGCCACTTGTGTAGTAACCTTGTCCATTTGTCATTAGAACCATAAAAACACCCTCGAAAACTGGCGTCACTTAAGCAGGAGCCTTGAAATAGTGGAGGTGAAGTGGTGAGGTGTTTCTGGAAGAGGACATAAGATAAACGAGATACCTGTAGTTAGCTGGGCCGTCCCTGCTGACACACATGAGCTGTCCATATGCGGCATGTTGAAACTCTTAACTAGGGCTTCAGTTTTCACCTCCCTAGGCACGCTCCTGGTATTTTGTCTCAGTTTTGACGTTTCTAGGCTTCGGACAGACTTGGTTCTGGTGAGGGCGTTCTTGTTAATGCATTCTGGTTTGATGGTTAAGGATTTGCAGTTGGTTAGGTTAGGTTAGGTTTGGTTAATCTTGTTTTACTTCAGTGCCTTCCAGTTTGAGATTTTTGAAGGTTTGCTGTTGGTTAGATTATTCCAAATTTTGTCTTTTTTCCAGCTATGCCTCTGTTTTTTAATTCTCACTAATGTATGTGTAACTATCAGTCAGGTTAAGCCATTTGTATATAGCACTGGGTAAGCAAGTCATTTAATTTTTGTTTTCTTTACACTTGATCTTATTTTAGTTGATGAGATTTCCAGAAAGTTAAGTTACCTCTCTCTTGCTTTCTTCTTTAACTAGCAAAGATTTCCTCTATTTATTCTGATTAAGTCAAGTTACCACTGTCTTGCCTTCTGTATGTACTGTTACTCTTCTTTAACTAGCAAAGATTTCAAATAAGTCCGCTATACCTCTTGTATTTCCTCTATTCTGGTCGCAAGTCTCTATTTATTCTGATTAAGTCAAGGTACCACTGTCTTGCTCTCTGTATGTACTGTTACTCTTCTTTAACTAGCAAAGGTTTCAAATAAGTCCGCTGTTTTCCCTCTATTCTGGTCGCAAGTCTTATTTAGTTCTGGTTCTGAGATTAAAGCAAGTTAGGTGGGCTCAGTATCTCCCACCACACCTACCTATCTGAGAATATTAAGGACTTTACATAGGTTAGTTGAGTGTGACACCTATAGGCCAGACAGCAGCGGAGGTAAGCCACTGTACAGCTCCCTTCTTGTGTAGTAGTGAAGGTGTGAGGTGCAGTTTGTCAAGGTAACTTAGTGGTGTCGTTAGTGGTGTGGTGTGTTAAGGGGTGTCTGAAGTTGTTGTTTTTTACTCCCATGTTGTTTTTGGAAGTTTATGGAAGTTTTATTTTTGTATTATGATTTGTGAAGTTATGGAAGTTATCGGTTGTTATTTCTCGCGTTAAGAAGTTGTGGTTTACTTGTTGGTTTTCTTATATTTGTTTTTTTTATAAGATAATTACGGTTTTCTTATGTAATTGTCTTTTTTTGAAGTTATTAGAGGATACAGTTTAGATATTAATTGGTAGGATCTTAAAACAATATCACATTATGGTTTGTTATATACTTTTCATGGATTTTTAAGGTAACATTCCAAAGAAGTCATGGTTTTTGAGTGATAATCTTTTAGTATGGATGGTTGAACAAATGTGAATAGGGAAGAATAATGGGAGGTGATCATGCCATCTCCTATGAATGATATATGAATAGGAATACTGATAATGAGAAGAAAATAGGATGAGAGAGCTGTTGTTTTTACTTTTCTTTCATACGTTTATTTTTGTTTCTTTTTATTTTACTCTTTTTTTTCATCTGATATATACTACACATGATTTAGGAATGGTTTGGCAGACTAAAGAGGAAAGTTGGAAAGTTGAACTAAGAATGCATGAAGATTTTGAAAAGAAATGTGTAAATAGACAACATATTTAGCAGTTTTGTATATTTAATTATTCTACATGCATAAAATTAACTAGAAAAATTATCAGAGAGAGAGAGAGAGAGAGAGAGAGAGAGAGAGAGAGAGAGAATGTATGCGTGTGTGTTTTTAAATACACGACAATCACTAAACTCATAAGCTTTGAGGTGTGAAGTATGAGGGAACTGAATTAAATAAAGATGTATTACTGAACTTAACTAAATAATGAATCTGTTAACTAAATCTGTGACTAATGAAAAGACAGGAATGAGAAGAATGAAAGAGGTGCTGGAAAACCTGGTCTGAACACACACACACACACACACACACACACACACACACACACACACACACACACACACACACACTCACACACACACACACCAATAAATCAATGGAGTGTGTCTGTCTGTCTGTCTGTATGTCTGTGTGTATGTAGGGGGATGAAAACCAAAAGGACAGCAACACAATACATATAATGGTAATTTATTTTTAGACTTAAGAAAGAAAATAGAGAAAAAGAAGATCTAGAAAACAATACAAAGTTGAACAAATATGGTATAAAGAAACTTCTCATGAATAAAAAGTTTTGAGATAAACAAGATAGATAGATACAAACTAATACAGAAAATGAAAGTTGAATAAATTTGAGTATGAAATATGAAGAAAAAAATTATAAGAAATATTTTGAGAATCGACCAAAACATTACATCATATTATAGACACATGTATTAGCTATTCACAAAAAAAGATCAATACATTTCAACACAATCAATGAACAATACCATACACATTACTAGAAACAGCATCAACACATCCTAAACTGCATATCTGTATTTACTTTACCACTCTATAGAAACCCGTAACCATTAACACATTCCAAAGGTGTTTAGCTGCGAACTGAACCCTTTTCCAAGCACACCAGGTAACAGGATCACTACAAATTGCTTTTCTCTGACTGTTGGTTCATCTTGCTTTCCTTAGTGGCTTGACGCAGAGCAGTGACGCAGCCTTGACACCCCCTAACCATGTGTCTGTGCTTCCCCTGTCTGTGTGTCTGTCTGTCTGCTGTGCTAAGTACCCCTCGGTGTCTCTCTGTACCTGTGATTGGTTCTTTGTCTCATTCCTTCCTTCCTGTCTTGTCTTCTTTGTTCTCTGATTTTTTTCTCTTTTTATCTTTTCTTCTCTATTTCTCTTTTTGACTCCTTGTGTTTCTTTCTCTCTTGCTTATTTTTGTCTTCCCTCTTTATCTATTCTTTTTCCTCTCATTTACTATTCCTCCTCCTTCTTCTTTCTCATTTATCAGCATTCTTTCTCATTTTGTCTTCTATTATCTACTTTATTCCCCTTTCATTCACTCTTCCTCCTCCTCTTCCTTTCTCATTTATCATTTTCTTTCTCCTCTTAAACCTCCTTGTCCTCCTCCTCCTCCTCCTCAGTGTTTGTATTGCCTGCCGCCTGTACAGTGAAGAGAAATACTCCTTACAATCAAAGAGAGGTGTTCCTTAAGCTGCCTTACCGAGCCACATGTCCCTGGTGCTCACTAACAAAAGTACTGCGGGTTGTTCTGGTAGACTTGAGGATTTGATGTCTGGTTTGCTCTTAAAGTTTTGTGTCTTAAGGTGTTAAATCTTGTGTTTTTGGTGTGGAGGTGATATTGTTGATTTGCGCTTTGGTTTATTGACAAAAAGACACTGCACACCAAAAATTGCACCTTGAAATTATTAATGCAAGCCAGAAATGAGACAAAAGAAATGAAAAAACCAGAATAGAAGTAAGATAAGACAAAACAAAGAAGAGATGGCAATATATTTATGATGTTCCTTCCTTATAACATTAAAAACTATAAAAATTACCCTTAATAACCCCATTCTGATCACAACAACAAAATATTAAAGGAAAAATTTATTGGCAATGCTCCTTATTGAAGTCAGCGTTGAGGGAAGCCAGTTAGGCCCAAAGACTGTCACCAAATTTCTTGCAGCATTTCCTTGAGTGGTGAGGGCAAGGGACAACTCTTGTATCTCCACCACACACTGTGACTCCATGCTACCACCACCTGTTTTAAATTATCTTCCTTAGTTCCTTGTCATTTCACGGTTTCTTTGTTGTTCCGCCTCTCCTGTGTTGTGTTGTGTTGTGTTGTGTTGCACTCCTCTCGGCTTCCACTGTCTGCCTCCCCTACGCATATTTTTCCTGCTTGTAGTTGTAGCGTTCCTCTCAGGGCTGGGTGGTGAAGCCTGAGGTGCTGAGGGGGTGGATGTGCCGCTACAGGCCAGGAAAATGTGGCGTGTGCGGAGGAAGTGGTGGGTGCCTGCCTCTAAGAACAAGCTGTCTGCTTACTCTGTCTGGTGACTTACTTACCCAAGAGCTTGGTGCCCGTCACCTTGCATGGCCGGCCCCTCAAGAGTTACATTTGTCAGTACAGATTCCTGCTTTACCAATACTACTACTACTACTACTACTACTATCCTACTATCCTACTACTGCTACTACTACTACTACTGCTACTACTACTGTTACTACTGCTACTACATTATATTCTCTCCCATTAACTTGAGATGTTCCATGTAAGTGTTTCTCTGACTACTTAACCTGTAATAACCTCCTTGACCAAGTGATTCATGTTGAAGTGTCCTGTCCCCCGATGTACTCTGCCTCCCTGCTAGTGTGGCATCCTCGTGGCGTCTGCCTTGGCCGGCCACTGCACCGCACCACTACTACTACTACTACTACTACTACTACTACTACTACTACTACTCACTCCTCTCTCTCATGACACTGTGCAATCCTCTCATGTGCCGCGGCTCATCCTATTTAGGCCACAGTGTGCGGGGACGCCTCAGTGGGGTGGTGGGCGGTGCAGTGGTGGTGGTGGCAGTGTGCCACGGGCTGAGTGGTGAGTGTGCAGTGATGAGCACAGCAGCACAGCAGCACAGCAGTACAGCACAGTGGCAAGAGTGGTGGTGTTCACACACTGGTGTAGTGATGCACTGTACACACAAGGCACTCAACTCTATCATTGTTGAGTGTGGCTTTCTGTTCCACACCATAACAACACCACACCCACCACACTGTTGGCAGTTGAGGTGTGTTGTGAAGTCTTCCTTTCTTTTCTGCAACTTCTTCCCTCTTGTCACAGTTGTTCCCTGCACCTCTCACCATCTCATCTTACCAGTCAGACTTGTCCTTCTCACATACTGAAAGTCACTGCCTCACATACACTACACTTTGGTTAGTGGTAGTGCTGCTGCCACCTGTGCTGCTGCTGCTGTTGCTGCTGTGTGTGTGTGTGTGTGTGTGTGTGTGTGTGTGTGTGTGTGTGTGTGTGTGTGTGTGTGTATGTGTGTGCGTGGAATGCCTCCACCACAGGACACACACACTGGTGCACTGCTACTCTCAGCACCCAAGTGTGCTGGCACCACCACAGCTGCCTCACTCAGACAGCTGGGCGGCAGTGTACAGTGCTGCTAGGCCTGGGGTGGGTGATGGGTGAGGCAGTGTGGCAGTGTGGCAACGACTGCACTCTGGTGGAGGCGTGTGGTGTGTAGTGATGTGTGGTGTGTGGTGTGTGGTGTGTAATGATGTGTGGCGTGTGGCGTGTGGTGTGTGGCAGTGGAGGGCCAGGGTAGGCAGCACATAGTAATTAGAACAATAATGGTGTGTCGTCACCTCACCACCACTCATAACAAACACACTGAGCCTCCACCAGCCCACTGGGAGTCCCGGGGCACCCCTCCCCTCTGCCCTGCTTTTGTCCCCTGTGCCTCCTCTGTGTCGCCTCGTTAAGCCGCGCTCTCGAGGCAAAGACGTCCACTGGCCTGCACAGAGACAGAGCAGACAGAGGACACAGGTGCAAACAGAGAGGGGCCTGCAGTGAGTAATGGCCGTCTAGCCTCAATTGATCTCGCCTTGTCTCTCCCGGCCTCCCGGCTTAGCTTGGAGTGGCCCGTAGAGTTAGCCGGTGTGGGGCCGACTAGCACACAGGTTAGCCAGGCCGGTCTTTCTCCCATTGTGTACTGATACTGAGTCTGGCCTCTTGTGTTCCTCCCCGTGGCTGTGTTGCTCTTGTCTTGTCCTGTCCTCACCTGTCCTGTCTTTGTCTTGCCTTGCCTTGCCTTGCCTCCCCTCCGTCCTCCTCCTCCTCCTCCTCTGCTGCCTGGGAATGCTTGGTTTGCTTCAGTATTGGCAATGTTTTGGTTCGTTGCTTCAGTTTTGTTCTGTTGTTGTCTTTCTATTTATCAGTAAGTTGTATTCTTTCTCTCTTTCTCTCTGTCTCTCTCTCTCTCTCTCTTTCTCTCTCTCTCTGGATTTGTGTGTATGTGTGTATGTATGAGGAAGAGTTGGAAGAATGGTGAATTGCAGCGTAACACACACACACACATACACACACACACACACACACACACACGTTAACCTCTATATATAATGTATAGTATTTTCTATATGTATATAAACTTCCATAAGTATATACAATTTTTTCTCTTCAAGATATAATGTTTTCTTCTTTTGTTTTTTCATGCATATATTAGATGAACCTGGCTGGCAAATAATGAAATAATAATAGTAATAGTAATAATAATAATAGTAAAAGATGAATAATGTATCACAGTTATCATCTTATACAATAGTTTAAAGGATAATAGGAAATTTTCTCGTTTTAAGTTTTTCCTGCTAATTTATCTACAGGTTGAGGAACAAAGGCCAGGCTGGGATGACATGTTG